>JANHFX010024587.1:5222-21415 GCA_027560015.1 Chloroceryle amazona | reverse complement strand
CCCTTATATAGGGGCAGGGGCTCAGTGTGGTATCCAGCATCCCATTGGCTGCCTCGGCTGTCAATCCTGCTGTGGCCTCTCCCAGCTGCCTGGCCCAGCAGCTGCTGGGGATAATGAACCTGAACCCAGCCAGGACATGATCCACCCTTTATTCTCTACCACCTAGGTCATGCCTGGCAGTGTCAGTTAGCAACCAGTCATACCCTTTAACTCGCTGGCCATTCTCTCTCAAAATCCAGTCCCCCACTGGACTTCTCCTGCCTCCCGCATCACCTGGCTGCTCCAGGTGCACCCGAGCCATCCCACGGGTGGGTTTGCCTTGGCCCAAAGCAGAACTGACCTTGACCACCTTCCCTCAGACATTCTCCATGTGCACTGCAGGGACTTTATCTCCTTCTCAGCACCTGGGGGTTTTGACTGGGTGGTGACTGCTCGGCTGGTAGATCCTCTCATGTTAACCGGCCAGGTGGCCTTTGCTCAGAGTGTATCCCAGTGTTTGAAGGTCCCACCCCCCCATGGCTTCCAGTGTGGGTTTTAACAGCCCTCTCTTCCCAGAGGCTGGTGCGTGGTGGGGGCTGTGACACTCCCACTCGCTGCCGTGCTCCTCCACCCGGGGTCTGTGAGGCTGTTTGGGAAATGAGTCCTGTTGTCTGACTCGATACTTTCTGGGGTGCCATGCCACCACAAGCTCTGCTACCCAAGGCCCAGGATGGTATTCCTGGCAGTGGCAGGGGGCCCTGGATGCATTTCCAGCCCTCTGGTGGTTGCTTCCACCATGGTGGGCATAGGGAGCTTGCCCTGGTGGGTTTGTGGGAGTGTGACACGGTCAATGTGCACGGCCTCTCCATACTCATCTTTCAGCCACTGTCCTCCGTGGGGCTTTGTCCTCTTGGCCCGCTTGATTGCACCACGTGTTGCTCATTCATGGATGACTTCTGCAGTAGTGTCCGTGGTCAATCCACCCCCCAATCCTGACACCATGTCGTAACTCTGCCTTGATCACCTGAGGTGTCCACTGGGCTATAAATAATCCATCCTTCCGCTGCCAGTCCAGATCCACCTGAGCCACTGCAACTTTGGCAGCCTGCTCCGCCTACTGATTGTTCTGATGTTCTCCAGCAGCCCAGCCCTTGGGTACATGGGCTGATCCAGACTGCACTGGAACAGGGTAAAGCTCTGGAACACCTCCAGTACATTGATGACATCACCGTATGGGGCAGCAAGGCAGAAGGTTTTTAGAAAGGGAGGGAAGTAATTGAAATACTTCTGAAGGCCACTTCTGCCATGAACTGAAGTAAGGTCAAAGGACCTGCAGAGGGGATCCAGTTCTTAGGGATTAAATGGCAAGATGAGCAATGCCAGGTTCCAGTGGATGTGATCACCAAGACAGCACCCATGTCCCCACCAAGCAGTAAAAAGAAAACACCGTCTCTCCTGGGTGCTGTGGGTTTCCGGAGGATGCACATCCCAGACTACAGCCTGATCACGAGCCCTCTCTACCACGTGACCTGGAAGAAGAACGATTGTAAATGGGGCCCTGAGCAGCAACAAGCCTTTGAACGAGTTACACGGGAGATAGCTCACACAGTAGCTCTTGGGCCAAGATGTTGAAAATGTGCCCTACACCACAGCCGGGAAGAATGGTCCTTCCTGCAGCCTCCCCCAGAGCCCCCAGGGAGACCTGAGGCCACCCTCTAGGGTTTGGGAGTTGGTGGTACAAAGGATCCGAGGAGAACTGTCCTACAACTGAAAAAGAGATCCTGGCAGCCGACGAAGGAGCTGGAGCTGCCTCGGAAGCGGTCGGGACTGAAGCTCAGAACCTTTAGCCTCACCCCTCTCCTGGGTTTCAGGAGGTCCTTTGCAGGGCTGTCCTGTGCAGCAGGGAGAGTTCAGATACTTGGCAGAGATTTCTGCAGGATCGGAGTCACCAGTTACATCTGTTTCCTAACCCAGTGCAGCTCAGGCTCTGGTCAGATAAGATATCTATCTGTCTTTGTGGTGGGGGTGTGGTGTAGCAAAAGCATGGCCCTGGCAGAGCTCCTGATGGTGCGGTGGGCACATTTCCATAGTTCTCATTTGGGATAATGACATCCAGAACTCCCTCTGGTATTATTCCCTTGGGCAGTTTAGAACTTCTTACAAAAACCTTTGTTTCCGTTTTGCAACGGCACATCTCTAACTCCTCCGTATGAAAACAGAGGTTTATTAAGAAATCACACACTCTGCTTTCGTAGCAATTTGTTGCCTGCAAAAACAACAACACGGGGTCTGAGATGCCGTTTCCAAGCGTTCCCCTGGCTCGGAGATCAACAAAATAAGGAAGTAAGAGCGTGGTGAAGAGAGTAACGGCTCCGTTTGAGCCTGACGAGCCACATCGAGCACCGCACCTCCGTGGGGGAGCTCGGGAGCTGTGCTCGCCCAGTTGCCTAGATTGGAAAAGCCCTTTGGGGTCACCATGGCGGTGGGGCTCAGGTCTGCCTGGATCTGTGCCGTGGCTGCGCGAGCTGCCAGGGCACTGCTGCTTGCAGACCTCTTCACCAGGCGGCAAACCAGGGCTGGAGGAGCTCCTGCCTCATACCCCGGTTGAGCGCAGGCTGCTGCTCCTTCCAGCTTGTGGAGTTAGTCCTTTTTCTCAAGAGCGGCACTGCCACGTTCATTAACTTCTATTTGTTAACCAAGTTTATGCGAGACTTGCCAAATGAGCAAGGTGTTGCTTACAGAGCTCAGCGCCTGAGCCATTCAAAGTGCAGCGTGGATTTGATCTCTTCACAAATATTCCTCTGCCTTGGGGTTCTCCCAAGCACCCCTTCCTTGAGCTGCAAACGGGCGTTCGCACGCTGCTGCGCGTTCCCGGGGGCTCATCTCCCCAGCGAGCGTGTTTAAACAACCAAAGAGCCCTTACAATGAAACATTCAAAGTCAAGCCTTTATTATTATGCAATCTGGGATTATTTCTTTTTTTTTTTTTTTATCGTTAGACTTCCTTCTGAGCTGGGTGGTTGACACTCCCTGTTCCAAATTCCTGCCCCATGAGCTAGTTGTTTGGAAATACTGGCAAGGAGGATAAACACCACGACTTCTTTCTTTTTTTTTTTTTTGTTTGGTTTTTTTTCTTTTGTTAATCTGGAGAAAGTGCTTTTTCTCTAGCTCTGTGGGATTAAACTGTAACCCGAAGGCAGGCTGCAGAAACAGGATAAAGATCAAAAGGAAAAGCAGAGCGTGACTTAGTAGATGGATACCGCTGGAAAAAGTGGGCCTGGCTCAAGGTGCTTTGGGAGTCAGAAGGATTCTTGCACATGACTTAACTAGTTTCTGGATTAAGCCTTGCCATGCCCTGGGAGAGGAATGTGTGCCTGCTCTGGCAGCCAAAATCAGGGGGAAAGCTGCTGAGGAGTCACAGAATTGCTCAGGTTGGAAAAGACCTTCAAGATCATCGAGTCCAACCTCAAAGTCCCGTACACCTTTGCTATTCAGAAAGAGGTATTTCTGATTCACTCCCTGTCTGAACAACTTCAATGGGAAACGAGTCTGCTTTGACTCGACTCTCCAGTCAGATCGGTTTCTGCACAGAACTTCGCTCCTTGATCCATGTCCAAGAGCATATTTATCAGGGAATTTATACAGCCCTGTCAATTCATTTCCTGATGTGAATTAAACCAACTTTCATGTGCAAAACCCCCTTGCAAGTTCCCGGTGTGTGAATTGAGGATTTCTCCATCTTTTTCACACGTTCTGTGATCCTATAATCACACTGTCCCACCATGGTGGGGTTGGAAGGAGATCATCTGGTGCCAGCCCACTGCTCCAGGATCCCATTGTCCAGGCAGGTTGGGAATCTCTCTCCAGAGCAGGAGACTCCACAGCCTCTCTGGGCAGCCTGGGCCAGGGCTCCATCACCCTCAAAGTCAAGATTTTTTTTCCTTATGTTCAGGTGGAACTTTCTGTGTAATCCTCCCTCAGCATCCTCCTGCTGAGCAGTCCCTCTCTGCTGCAGGAGAGCTGGATGGAGGAGCTTCCCCCCTTGCCCACGGGGACAGAAAACAACACGACACGCTCTTCCCATGCCACCCGAGTTCTCAGGCTCTCTTGCTACACTAGGAGAGCACCAGGGCTTTGTCATTTTTCTTGGGGAGCTCTCATTTTGTTTTCCAAGCAGCTTAGCACTTTAAACTCCCTCAGCCACTTGACCAGCCAGCAGATCCTTCAGGTTGCCATGTCACAAGTCACCAGGTACTTGAAAACATCCAGAAAAAAAACTAATGCACCAGATCCCTTCCATGGCCACGCTTCGGCCGCTGGGAGGGCTCAGCTGCCTCCGAGAGCGGCCCGAGCGTTGCTTTGCTGCCGCCTCTGCAGAGGAGCAGCAGCAGTTTACATCACTGCCAGCAATGAAGTGCCTGGGGTTCTTTTATGACTTGCACACTCCACTCCTCCGGGGCTGTACGGTGTGTGCTGCGTGACTCCAGGAAACCGAGGATTTGTTTTGACTTGCTAAAAGAACGTTTGCTGTTTCTCTTTATGATTTCTCCGTATGACTCGTCAGTCCTCTCCCCCTCTTCAGAATAACTTCATATTTAATTAGCAGAGTGCAAACATCTCTCAGCGGCGCGTGGATCGGACTCCTCGTCGAGTACATTTACGAGCAGGATGAGAGACATCTTCATCAGGCAGCTCCGTGCTGGCACTGCTGTGTCCAGAGGCGCACGGCAGCCACCGAGGGACGGTTGCTGTTGACTCCCCTCTCTAGAGGGGGCTGACCCACCATGTGGGGCTCCATCTTTTTAAGGCTTGCTTTTTGTGTTTGATGCTGCCTGACCTAAGAACGCTTTCCAAGTGTGTTTCATTGTCATTTCCCTGTCTGCCATGTAGGAAAAGCGACACTTGGGTGCCTTGCTGGCATGTCCCCAAGCGTTCCGCAGTGGCCTTTCCTGGCGAGTTTTGACCGGTGCGGTTGACACTTTGCTGAGTGGCAGAGCAGCACTGCACGCCAACCTCCCTTAGACAAGGTTGGCAGCAGATTCCCAAAGCGTTGCCCGGGTGGATGCACGTGTACGTGCTCCGAAATGCTCAGCGGTGAGTTTCAGTTTGTGTTTCTGCCACTCGGAGAACATTCTCCAGACCACGAACCGCTTGGGTCGTTTCTGGGATACCGTCACCCAAGCAGCAGCTGCCACAATTCTCCTTTTAGTCCCCGAGCCAAGGCTCGTGCTGCTGCAACAGCAGCTGCTGTACCTGAGCCTGCACAGTCACAGCAAACGCTTCCTGGCATCAAAACCAGCGAAGAACGGCCAAAATCCACAATGCCCTTTGCAAAAGTGTCACCCACTCTGTTCCTTCCAGGCATTGGTCTTGTCATAAGCACTTCAGAAAATGCCTTTAATCCCTTTCCACTATTCACTTCCCCAGAGTTAAAATTTGACAAGTTCATTTTTAGCCACCTCTTCTCTCAAAGGCGTTGTGGTTTCTCTTTGAATCTTCAGGAGTGAATCATAGTTTCAAAACCCTCACTACCTTTAATGAAACACTCTTTTTCCATTAGCATTCAACATGTTTAACATGGGTTCAGACACGTTATCAGAAACTTTTACTAGGCTTCTTTTAAAAAAAAAAAGAAAGAAAGATCCCGTGTGATTTTGTGCCCTGGAAACACCTTTTACGCTGCGACTGTTCCTACAGCTATCAGGAGATATGAGGCTCACAGAGCCCAGCTAGTCAAATTAAAACCATAACGGCTTCTGGCTCCACAAGCTTGTGCGGTGCAAACGGAGAGCAGCAGAACAGCTGTAGTGGAGTTACCTCTCACGTGGGTGGCACCGACGGCTGCCAATTAAAATGATCTGATGAATCACTTCTGGCCAGATGATTGCTGTTAATAAGAATTCCTGTTAACGTGTTTGCGTCTGAACTTTGCACAGGTTCGTGCCTGCATCTGTTTTCTTTAAAAATAGAGCATATCGTGATGGGGTTTTTTTTTTGTTTTCCATGGACTTTCTTGCCTCATCTGAAAGCATTCCAGGGCTTTAGTAACGCAGAGCTGCCAACCGTCCCTTAAAGGAAGATGGTTCAATCTCCACCTGGAATAGTTTTTATCCTGGGAACCTCAAGCTAAGCTTCTAATTCCATACAGCAGCACTTACCAAGAGAGCACAGCCTTCAAAATATAAGAGGAGTCCTGATAAACTTTTATTAAAGATGCCTCTGCTGTTGCAAACATTCATACTCACACTTTCCCTTAAGTAGTCCCACTGACTGACAGGCTGATGGCCACACATCAACTTCATTCCTCTCACTCCCCGTGTGTAAAATCAAGCTGGTTCCATTTATGATGAGACATTTAGGTGTGGCAAAGCGTCCTTTTAAATACATCCTCAGCAGCTTGCAAAGCATTTCAAAGGGTTTGAGAGCTCTGTGCTGCAAGTGAGGCATCTTGTAGCAAGAAATACACAAGTCCAAGCACGGCGAGCGCTAATGGACTTTGACCCCAGGATGGTTTGGGGAATCTCTCTGATCAGAAAGATGTAGTTTAAAATTCTACATAAGCTCGGTAAATACAGTGAGACGAGGTAGAGAGTCAGAGAACAATGGCAATTTAGCTGGGATAAGTGGTTGGAGACTCATCATCCTTGCAAATCTTGTTTGGAAGCCATGAGCAGAACAAACGTTTCGGTGGAAGGACTTGTTCCCACGGGACTTAGAACGGTTAGCAGAAAATACACTGGAGAAAACAATCCTAACGAGACTAAGGAGGACCTGGGCAAATAGATAATTTCTTTCCCTCTGCTGGCAACGTTGCCACTCTACAGTAGCAGGAGCAGAGGACAGTGATGAGCGAGGTATTTCATGGCACTCCCCTTGGAGATTTTGCGAGTCTCTTTGGCTGACAGCATCTTCCTGCGAGCTCCGCCCGTGCTCACTGATGCTTTGAGATGCTATTTGCATCCATTTTCCCTGCAGCATCAATAAATGATAAAATAAATAAACCCTCCTCTGTTTTTTTCCAGTGTCATCCTGCATCACCACCTATAAGAAGACACCGCCTCCGGTCCCACCGAGAACTACCACCAAACCATTCATTTCCATCACAGCCCAGAGCAGCACCGAGTCTGCCCAAGACGCGTACATGGATGGGCACGGACAGAGGGGAGATATCATCAGTCAGTCTGGACTTAGCAACTCCACGGAGAGCTTGGACAGTATGAAGGCGCTGACAGCCGCCATCGAAGCTGCCAACGCGCAGATCCACGGCCCTGCCAGCCAGCACGTGGGGAACAACACTGCCACCGTCACCACCACCACCACCATCGCCACCGTTGCAGTAGAAGACAGAAAGAAGGACCACTTCAAGAAGAACAGATGCTTATCCATCGGCATACAGGTAGAGTACAGGACGTGGATGGTGCCCGTTGGTTTGGGGTTCTGCCGCTCGTTGTGCCACGTCTTGTGTTTTACTTCTTCTCCTGACAGAAGCTGCAGCAGTGTAATCATCCTGCACGGTGCTAATGATGTTTTCCCCATCTATCCTGAAAACATCAGACGCGAGGATTTGTTTTAAGTCTCCTTGCTGCTTGTTATTCAGCTCTGTTAAATTACACACATGAGCACTAATCTATGAATCATAACCCAGTGGGGGTCAGAAAGGCACGGATTAAATCACTGAAAGGGAATGTGTAAAACAATGATTTACATTACACTATCACCCCAAAAATATTTTCATCCAGCCTCGCTGAATTAATTGTCACTGCTTATTCATGCATTTCATAATGACTGGGAGCCGCTTGAATGAGGCAGCATTGTTCCCACCTCAGCCTCAAGAGCAGAGGGTAAGTTCCTCCTGATCTGCCCTTGTTAAAGAAAATTGCATTTTGTTACTTCTAGTGGAGTGAAAGGAGAAAACTGACCCTGCCAAAGTTCAGCCCTATTTACAGGGAGGAGAAGAGCAAATAAACTAGACCGATGTAATCTGCTGGCTTAATTATTCTTTCCCATACCCACACCCTTCCAAAAAAAGAAAAGGAATGCGCACAGGACTCCAGCTCGCTGCCTGCAGGATTAGCTCCTGCCAGAAAGGCCTTCGACTTGCAGCTGAGAGGGGTTGTGATGGGAGATGGACCCCAGGCGAACAGCACAGCAGCCCGCGGCGTACCAGCCTTCACCAGCACACACCATCTCCCCTCCTGCAGACAGAGGGTTGTAAGCCCAGCCCTGCATGCCTGGGCAGGCTTGTCTGACCCTCAAATTCAGTGAAATCTCTGCCTCAGCCTGAGGAGGAGATGTGAGGTGCCATGTAGAGGTCTGCCATCCCGGGGCAGCTCCTGGAGCTGTGACTCTCCTCTTAGATCTTGGAAGGGCAATAATCGCCATTGCCCGCCGGCTCTGCTCCCTGCCTCTGCTGTAGCCTGTGCCTGCTTCCCCACCATTTGTTTGGGGTGCATTCTGAAAGAGGGGCTGATGCTCAGCCTGACACACAGGAGCAAGATCCAGGTGGGACAGGGAGAGAGGAAAGCTCTCCCATTACTTCTTCCCAGACAAGCCTAAGGTGCCATTTTACTGTTGTAATCCCTCATTTCACTGAGCAAAGCAACAAAAGCTCCTCAGGAGGCAAAAGAATGAGTAGAAAGAAACCATTTCCACCTTTGCAAGAAGCAACAAGGAACACGTGTTACTTCTCAGGGGTATAGGGGCCTCAGTTTCCCGAGATCTGAGGAAAATAGAGCCCCAAATGCTGACAAGCCCTCACCATTTACAGATGACCAACACAATCCTCTGTGAAAGCTGCCTGGGGATGGCAGGCGAGGGGCTACCAGGGTAGGTTTTTGTGTACAGACCAATGGAGATGCCTAAAACTGGGACTACGTGAAGCAAAACCTTCAGCCCTAACCCAGCCTCGCGGGACTCCTGCCCGTGCACCCTGCCACCCTCCCAGTCGTGCTCCTCGGTGAGACTTCTGGAGTCAGGCTTCACAAATCAAAAGCAAGCTCCTTCACTAGTTGGCTGGCTGCTCCATTTCGCGGCATCGTTGCAGAAGCCGCCGCGCTGGTTCAGCTGGAGGGTGGAAATACCCTGAGAGAGCTGTTGGCTGCCAGAAATGACTTCTCTTTGAAACAGCTGCCCCAGAATAGGCCGGGTAGGCTGGCAGCCCCTGGACCAGCAGCAGGGAGTCTGTAAAGGGAGCCCAGCTCAGGCAGAGCCTGGATTATAGGTTGGCCTGTCTCTGTAGAGCAGGGTGAGCTGCCTTAGCCAGAGGCACACTCTTGGTTTGGTTCCTCCTCCAACAAATCACCCTAATGTGCACTTGTGATGAAGCTCCATGCACATCCCCTGCACCCCTCCATCAGTCTGAGATCACCACCAAGCCTTTGCTGCAAACTTGTCCAGCAAAGAAGCAAAGCCAAGCCCTTCCATCACCGCAGAGCTGCTCCTCTCCATCAGTGAGGGGGTTTCCATAGTAGTTATCTCCCCAAAAGCCTCAGTCTCAGATAAATGTCCCACTTCACAGGGTTTAGTACTGACCTGGGTTAATAGTTGGACTTGGTCTTCAAGATCTTTTCCAACCAAAACAATTCTGTGATTCACAGCAGAGCTCTGCAACTCCCATCCCTCCATAGTCTGTTCCACTGGCTCTCAGCAACAAGCTCCTTCCCTGGTGGGGCAGATGCTGGAGGTGTCACACAGCCCCCTGTGCTCAGAGTGCACACACGGGTCACTTCAGAACACTGCTGCAGTCCAAACAGTGCCAGACACTTTCTCCTCTCGTGTGACACAGTGGGAATTAACAGCTACACTGATTTGGCTTAGTTTTCATTGGTTTGGTTGGTTGTGTTGGTTTTATTTCTGTTTATTCCTTTGGTTTTGGTTTTTAACTTTGCTCACAGACACAGTTAAATTTTAACTTAATACCATCAGAAGAAGTCTCCTCACAGAGAAGGATAAACAGGTCCTGCCTGTGCTCCTGGGGACCACCTCTTTGCATGGCAAAGAGGTGAGGAAAACACATCCACTGTCTTTACATCATACCAGTGCCGTGCTCTGATCTGGGGCACTCACACAGTTCGGACAATTGCACAAACAGGTGAAATCAGACAAGTGGTGGAGCACAGTGAGTGGAGCTGCAGCTGCTCAGAGACCTGCTGCAGAAGATACCAGATAAACTCCGGGTGTATTTTGTAGGCTGAATGTTACCACACCAGCAATGCTTGGTAAATTAACATGAATGATGAATATTCACCAGTACCCTCAGAAAGGGGCTCCCCACACATAAACTACCTGACCAAAGGAAGGTACTTGTGGTACAAGCTGTATCTGCAGACAGTAGTTACCATGCATGTAACTTTAACTAGCTGAGTGGTTTCTCTGCTAAAATACATTCTAATTACCCATTTGGGCTTTGGTTTGTTTCTTGTTTGGTTTTTTTAAAGGTTGATGGTGCTGAAGAATCCACCATAGCAGGTGAAAATAAAGCAACCAGTAAGTTCCAGTCTATAGGAGTTCAAGTAGAGGAGGAGAAGTGGTGAGTAAAAGTTAATACTGCTTTTTCTAATGTAAATAATTACGCTGCAACTCACTCTAAGAACCCTAGTTCCTGCACGCAGGACCGTACCAACCTGCCTCCTGGATGAGCTCTTAGACCTCCCACCTGAAAAGCTGAGTCTTAGCAAGGCTGTAGCTCTTCTTTCTCAGAGGGGATTTGTCAGGATCAGTGGGTGAAAAGTGCCACATATTTTCAAGGTCAATATACTTTTACTAAGCTCTTTTTCCCCCCAGAAAAATCTCCCCTCAACAGCAGAAGGTGATGCAGCTGGAGTATTAGTCTCAGGACAGCTGCAGCAGCCTAGAGCTGATGGGGACCTTTACCTTGTTTTTCAGCAGAATAATTCCAGCCACGTGGAGCAGGGCGGTGGCAGAGCCAAAGCTATTGCTGCTGCTCAGGTATCTCACCCAGACATCTCTGAACTGCAGCTGCTGCCTCCTCCCCCCCCCAAAAAAAAAAAAAATCAGTGGGATTAAAAAAGCCAGCCAGTGAAAATTGGTTCCGTCTGCAGCTGAACCTGGATTAGTAAATAAATACACCCCAATAGAAAAATAAATACAATAAAATCTAGGGTAGTGGTTCTCTCAAAGGGTTACCTTTCTTTTTGATGGCAAATTGCAGAGATGTCCATTTTCACACTGTTTTCCCCACACACACACACACATCTGCTAAAACCACTCAAAACCAACGTGTAATCTACGCCATTTTCAGTTCAACAAAACCTCCCCGTGAAGGAGCAGTGTATTTTCCTGCGGTTTCAAAAGGCTGAAGTGATTTCAGCACGAAGAAATGTGATTTTGCAATGACCCTGCGAGGCTGTTACCGAGTTCCTCATTAACCTGCTAAAACATCTCTTGCTGGCAGCTGTTTCTTTATGTGTCAGACCTTAGCCCCGTTTACCCACAGCTCTTCCAGCAGCTAGATCAATGAGCACCTTAGAAGAGATGCTGAAGGACCATTTCCCCCCTCCAGCCTGAGCACAAAGCAAATAACCACCCCCAAAAGCTCAACCCTCCCCTCCAAAATAAAAAATCATTTAAAAAAAGCAACAGAGAAAGAAAAAAAAAATAGCCATTTGCAAATATCTTTCTTCCAAAGTCCTCTTTTTATCACAGTGTTTATTGCTCCAGAGAGGAAGGAAAGGTTTGCCCCCAGAACAGGCTGCCCTGCATTCCCTCCTGCCAGCTGCGCTCGGGGGGCTCCCGGCTGCTGCCCTCGGGGTCGGGGCTGTTGGCACGCAGCCGGCTCTCATGGACTTGCAGAGGTGAGCTGCCTGATAAAGGACAGCCCCTAATCCTCAGAAAATGAGGGCACTCGAGGCACAGAGGGCTTATCATTGCAGTTTGGCACTCTTATTCCTTTTTTTTTTTCCTAGTTTTTGTAGCCAGAGCAGAGCACAGTCTATTGATTATCTGTTACAGGAATAGAACTGTAAACACAGAGCATTCTTCCCTGTCCCTGCTCCGTAACATCTGCAGAGCCTCAGAAAAAAGCCCTTTGGAGTTGAATCTTTGACATATTTATTAAAAAAAATCTCCCAGGCTTCAGAAATATCCAACAAATGTGAAATAAGAATGACAGAGGAGAGAGGATAAACACAGTAAACTGCTGATGTGTCCTCAGCAGCCCAAGCTATCGAGTGCAACGCTATAAAACAAGGAAACTCTTCACTTAACGCACCCAAAGCCTACACCACAAAATTTGGTTTACTCCTCTTTGCTTTCTGCTCCTCCCCACTCCCCCCCCCCTTCCCATCACCTCATGGCTGTCATTCTCACACCAAGAACTCCTCCCCTTCCTTTTGACATTCCTGCTTTTGTGCTCGGACCAAGCAAGCAAAAGATTTTGCCTGTTTGTTGCTCTATGTAGCTCAAAACCAGAGCATCTTTGGAGGACAGCTCTATCTCTTCCATCTCAGCTCAGACCTTTCATCACTCTCTCTAACCTGGGCTTTCTGCCAAGACAAATGACTCCAAGTTGTCCTCCTCCTGCTCCTCCCCTACTGCTCAGAGGATAAATGTGCCACCACTACCGGACCGTATTGCAACTGGATCCATCACCGCTATTTGTCTCGCCCTCAGGTCGTTATGCTGCCTGCTCTCAATTATCTTTTTCACATCTACTCCCTAAGCACAGCTCTATGATTCCCAGGATTTATAGGGTACCTCTGGCCAGTCTTTTTTGTGGGAAAAATCTGGTATACATTTCTTTCAACTCATGATCCTCCTGCTGTTTGCTTCTTCTGTCTCACCCAATCTCCCCCTTGATGCTAACAAAACCCCGACCAAAACACTCCCCCCTTTTCCAGGGCAGTTTTGGGCTGGGTATTGAATGAAGCTGATCAGTGTCATCTCGGGACACTTCCATTTCTGCTCCTCCTTCCCCTCTGCCTGGAAATTCTTCCTGACCCCAAGGGACCATGTCATGGTTTAACCTCTGCTAGCAGCTAAACACCACGCAGCCATTCACCTACTACCTTCCCCCTGTCCATCCCACACCCCCTTCTATGCAGTAGGAAAGAGAATCAGGAGGAAGAAAAAAAGGGGGACCCCAGGGGTTGAAATAAGGACAGGTTAATAAAACAGCAGCACTAAGGAGAGTGCTGAGGAAATGAGACACAAAGTGATAGAAGCTGGGAAGGCTCTACCTGTGCCCAAGATGCCAACTTTCCCTGCTCTGGCTGCACTGAAGCAAGCTGAAAACAGGTGGCCCTACCCTGGCCCAGGCCTCCCCTTATATAGGGGCAGGGGCTCAGTGTGGTATCCAGCATCCCATTGGCTGCCTCGGTTGTCAATCCTGCTGTGGCCCCTCCCAGCTGCCTGGCCCAGCAGCTGCTGGGGATAATTAAACCAAACCCAATCCAGGACAGACCACTTTCCACCCCTCACTTACAGAAGATAACTGAGCTGTTGGAAGCCAACCAGTTCTACTGAACCAGAAAAACAGAAGCCACGTGTTGTGCCAGGCCAATCAGCACACACCCAAATGAACCAGGGGCTCTCGGTCCCATGGCTCTGTCATCACTTTTATTCTTTTGCATTTTACCTCATCTGCCCCAAGATCTCCTCCCATTACATCCTCGCCCCTAAAATTGTCTTGCTCACTGCTCTAGTCATGCCACCAGCTGGTAATTATACTGGGTTTGCCACCACAGGGATCTGTGAGTGCTGAAACAATGGCTGCTTCTAAGTAAGAACTGCCATGGGAGACTAAGAGCACAGGCAGATGTTCCTTCTGCATTTTCTCTGGCTCCTGTGGGGCCAGGGAAGGTGTCTTGCTGGGGTATAAAGTCAAACCCACCACACCTCTTGGTGAGGTAAATAGGGAAATTATTTGGAACGTCATTGGGGTAATGTAAAAACAAAACCACAACCCTCACGTGTCTCTTCATAGCAAAAAAAAAAACCCACATCTTTGGTGTTTGTTGTTCAAAAGGAGCCAGCAGTGAGCCCTGGCACCCAGTGGGCAGACCCCCTCCTGGGGTGCATCGAACACAGCAGGAGTAGCTGGTCCAGAGAGGGGTGCATCAAACACAGCAGGAGTAGCTGGTCCAGAGAGGGGTGCATCAAACACAGCTAGGTCCAGAGAGGGGATTGTCCTGCTGGATTCAGCGCTGGCGCAGCCTCACCTCGAGTGCTGCGTCCAGGGTGTGAAGAAGGGTGTGAAGGCCCCTGAATGCATCCAGAGGAGGTGCAACAGAGCTGGTGACAGGTCTGGAAGGCATGTCCCGTGAGGATTTGTCTAGTTTGGAGAAAAGGAGGCTGAGGGGCAACCTCATCGTTCACTGCAGCTTCCTGAGGAGGGGATGTGGAGAAGGAGGTACTGAGCTCTTCTCCCTGGGATCCAGGGGCAGGATGCCTGGGAATGGCTCAAAGCTGTGTCCCATCTGCGCAGGTTTAGGCTGGACATGAGGAAGCATTTCTTTACTGAGAGAGTGGCCAACCATTGGAACAGGCTTCCTAGAGAGGTGGTCAATGCCCCAAGCCTGCCAGTGTTTGAGAGGCATTAGGGCCAATGCCCTGAATAGCATGAAATAACTTTTGGACATCCCTGAAGTGGTCAGGCAATGTGACTAGAAGATTGTTGTAGGTCCCTTCCAACTAGAGTTTGCTAAGAAAAGACCATGGGAATGGGAGAAGGGGGAAGGATAGAGCAAAGCACACAAGATTGTGTAGCTCAAAGATGTTTGGCCAAAGATCCTGCCCCTAGGAGACATGGTACCATATCTGGTACCTCCTTCTGCAGTTAGTTTTGGTTTGCTGTGGCTGCAACCTTAGCAGAGCAGCCCTCAGCCAAGAGACTAAAGCAAGGCAGGCTAAATTCCGCGTAAGTGCCTCCGAGACTCACCAGGCATCAGCTGGTTTGAAACCTGGATGTTTTCTGGGTCCTTTCAGGGGTTTTTAGGGAAGAAAGACCTTCTCTGAGTTGAAGTGTAAACAAGTTTTTCAAAAGAAAGCAAAAGAAGGCTTAGAAGCTGGGAGTTGAATGGCAACAAGTGACCCTGTTGTTGCTGCTCAGAACACATCCTGCTGTTGTTCTCGTACTGGTTTATCCAGTCTGAGGTTTCATATCCAGTCTGAGGTTTCATGGCTTTCTGCACCTTAGGCCAGATATCTGCTTGAAGCTCTAATTATTACACCTTGTGCCTGCAGGGCACGACTGAGTACAAAAGGGCCAAGCCTGAAAGCACAGGAAGAAGCAAATCTCTTGTTTGTAACGATTATCAGCAATTTATGAAAAAAACTTCTTTTTTTTTTTTTTTTAGGTAGAGCTGTGGATGTTTTCTAGGTGTAGAAATGATGAAAACTTAGGCTTTAGCTTCAGCAGCAATCCTGCGTTGTGGAGTTTTCACTTGAGAGCGGAACAAAAAAGACCCACGTGGGACACAAATGGTATTTTGTGAGAGTAAAACATCCTGGAAGTGAGTGAGGAAGGATGTCAGGGGGGAAAATTACCAGCTATTAGGCATTCTCTGTAGCTGTGCTGGAGGCCAGCAGGTAGTGGGTGCCTTCCTGCAGTCCCACTTCAGTCAACAGACGTTTCCTTGGGAGTATTTTGTTAATTCTGAGCTGATGCTGTAGTCTATTGCCAAGTTGTTTTTCTTTTGAAGACAGATAGGTTACATGGTCCGGTGCCAAGAATCTGTCGAGCGAGGCTGTAGCACGCAAACTCTTCTAGAGATACAACAAAGGCGAGAGAAGTAGGTCGTTCTGTTTTATTTGTTGAGCGGAGTCTGGTTTTGGTGGTACCAGCTCATACTGAACCCAGTAAGAGTACACGCCTGAAAGCCTTGAGATGTGGTGGCTCCAGCAGTACATCTTCTTGGCAGGCAGGCTTTCGTGTTGTCACATTTGGGATTTGGTGTGCACTGAAAAGCCAGGGAGTTCACTGAAAATCACCTCGGGGGGGGGCATTCAGAAGAGTGTGGGCAGCAGGTCCAGGGAGGTTCCCCTCCTCCTCTGCTCTGCCCCAGTGAGGCCACCTCTGGAGTACTGGGTCCAGTTCTGGGCACCCCAGTGCAAGAGACAAGGAGCTATTGGAGAGAGTGCAGAGGAGGCTGGGAAGATGCTGAGGGGTCTGGAGCATATTTGTGCCAGGCCAGGCTGAGAGCCCTGGGGCTGTGCAGCTGGAGAAGAGCAGCCTGAGAGGGGAGCTGAGCAATGCTG
>JANHFX010024586.1:42415-74865 GCA_027560015.1 Chloroceryle amazona | reverse complement strand
GATGAGTCGATGGGCTGAGGCCAGTAAGATGAGGTTTAACAAGTCCAAGCTCAGGGTCCTGCACTTTGGCCACAGGAACCCCCTGCAGCTCTACAGACTGCGGGATGAGTGGCTGGAGAGCAGCCTGGCAGAGAGGGGACTGGGGGTGCTGGTTGCCAGTCGGCTGAACAGAAGCCAGCAGTGTGCCCAGGTGGCACGGAAGGCCAATGGCATCCTGGCCGGATCAGGAATAGTGTGGCCAGCAGGTCTAGGGATGTCATTCTGCCCTGGTACTGGGCACTGGTGAGGCCTCACCTCCAGTACTGGGTGCAGCTCTGGGCCCCTCACTCCCAGAAGGATCCGGAGGTGCTGGAGGGGTCCAGAGGAGAGCGACGGGGCTGGGGAAGGGACTGGAGGGAAAGTCTGGTGAGGAAAGGCTGAGGGAGCTGGGGCTCATCAGTTTCCCCTCCACTCAGCTCTCCGGCCTGTCCAGGTCTTGCTGAATGGCCGCAGAGCTCTCTGATCTGTCAGCCACTCATTCCAGTTTTGCCGAGGGTACTCCATCCATTCTTCCGGGTTATTAATGAATATGCTGAACAAGACTGGACCCATTACTGATCCCTGGGGAACACCACTGGCTACAGGCCTCCAACCAAACTCTGTGCTGCTGATCACAACCCTCTGAGCTCTGTCATTCAGCCAGTTCTCAATCCATCTCACTGTCCACTCATCTAACCTCACTTCCTAAGCTTTCCTATGAGGATTTTTATGGAAGACAGTGTCAAAAGCCTTGCTGAAGTTGAAGTAGACAACATCCACTCTCTTCACCTACTCAACCAGCTATGACGTCATAGAAGGCTATAATATTGGTCAGGCATAATTTCCCCTTGGTGAATCCCCATTGACCACTCACTTATGGGTAGCCTTTCTATAGCCGGCAATAGCTGACCAGAGTAGCTCCGTTCAGTGCAGGTAACCTGTGGGATCCGTACTGAAAAGGAAAATGTTCTTCCTGATGTCATTTGATGCTAATCATGGCTTTTCTGCAACTAACAAGACATTCTCTATCAGAACCCTTAGGATTAGACTATCTAAACTATAAAATGAAGAAGTCCTCCCTTTTTTTTGTGTAACAGATCCACAGAGCTAGGAGTAGAACTTTAGAATTGAGCATTTAACACACACACACAAAAAAGTCAATTTAAGAGCAAATCAATCTTACATGAGGAGAACATTTCTAATGTAAAAAGGCAGCTGAATTAGAGGATTAGGTCACACTGCCCGATTAACATCATTTGATCTTCTGCTATTGAAAATCCACTGGGCTTCTCAGAGAATGGAAGCATTCAAACTTTAAATGAAACCACAAGCCTGGCTTAGAAAAAACCTGCTAAACTGAAAACAACTTGCCTTGCTTCAGTAATTGTTGGTTTCTCCCTGCTGCTGAGGGATGCATCCAAATCAGGGTTTAGAAATCCCTCACATTTTTATAAAACAAAGAAGGGCTGCAAAAGTGAATGAGGGCATCTCAGGAACTACCTGAGAGAGGCTTACACACAGAATCACAGAACAGCATTTGAAGCTTGCCTTGCTCCGCCATATCATATTTAGCTCTTGTTTAAAGGTGGAAAAAAAGATTGTCAAACATCTGTTTGATGTTTGTTTTCTTTGTAAGATGTTCACTGTCTGGTTTGCTTTTTAACATTTGCAGGGGAGAAGAGGTGACAATTAAAATGAAGCTCACCCTGGACTGCAAGTCCCACTCAGGATCTGAGCAGTACCCACTAATGACATTTGATAAGAAAGCAAGAGAGGAAGGGAGTTCTGCTTACATATGTTATTTTTTTTTAAATTATTGTTTTAACTTGAATGAGTAATGAAATTTTTTAATAAAGGAAACTTTTGTTAAAGTTTTAACTCTCTCTTGGGAGCCTCCAAGGAGTATCATAGCAGATCAGCCTTGATCTTCTGGAATTTTCTGAGGGAAAACAAAAAGGAAGGAACCTGTTTATGATATAACTAAACATCAAGAAGAATGGTAAACCCTGCTTAAAAAAATTTCTCTGGCAACCTCTCATATCTTTCCCATTAAAAAGTTTATACTGTTTTTATTTATTGTGCTTAAATGAGTTTTGAAGGGATTTTTACAGTCCCCTGGCACTGTCAACACTTGGTAAAGTAAACAGCAAGCAGACAGAAATTAAAGAATTTATTTCCTATCTCTAATGACCTGATGATCAGTTTGCTCAAAGGGTTCTTCTGCTCTCTTTGGAAAGTATTAACTGTTATTCATGAGCAGTGTCCCTTTTTATTTGTAAAAAAAGTACTTATTTAAGATCCATTATGTTATTTTCATTCATGGTGCTATTTCAGTTGCTATATGAGGGGAAAAGCAGTATTATAAAATATGGAAAAGCTACAAATAGTCTTGTCGTTCCCCCCGATCATGCTTTTAGTCACTGCATGTTCATATAATGAGCACACAGATCTTGCTCAGCCTGCTGCATTTTCAGCAGTCTTCCAAATGCCAGCCAAGTCAGACCCTGCTTAGCTTCCAAAATCAGATGCGATCAGTCATTTAACAATGTAAAGAAAAATAAACCCTGAAAGACACTCTGAATTATAATGTAATTTCTTTTTTTTTTCTGACATGCAAGAAAGAACAAAATGGGAGTTTTATCACAGCTCTGCTTCCTTTCGAGTGCCCCCACCCACCCTTATTACTGTGAGCAATGTTTTCTCAAAATAAAGGCACACTGATTTGTTTGTTATTTTAGGCTCTGAGAAGAAGGTCAGACTGGAATGCTGTTCAAATATATGCCTCTGGTCCCATTAAGGACCTGTAAGGGTACTTATCTCCATCCGTCGCAAATCAGTTCATTGTCTTACAGAGAGCTCAGGAGACTCTATAACTCTGTATGCCACCTTATAGCTGTACGTGTCCGTGTGTCCTTGCAGGATCCAAGCCTCTTCGTTCCTGTCAGTTCTCCCACAGGGAGAGATGCACATAATTAGCTGCATTGGCCTCATGCTCCCCCGCTGCTTGGTGATTATTCTGCTGGCTGGTGACACGGCTCTGAAGCCTCCCTTCCCCTCTGTCACCCTGCGTGGCAGCTGCAGCTGGGCAGCCTGACTTGTGCTCTGCCAGCCCCCCCAGGCGGGGGGTACAGCCCCGAGGCCACAGGGCTCTGCTGCAGGTGCTGATGCACAGAGGCTGCTGATAGCAGGACCCATAGCCATAGTTGGAGCTGTGCCCCCTCCTCTCTCATGTGACCAATGCAGCTCCAGTGCTAATACAAAAATAAATAAATAAATTATCCTTGCTATTTTTGTCCAAATATTTGAGATCCTCAGACATCGCTGGACAAAACACACCAGCTATTGGCATGCTATTGCTAATCCACGGGAACCTTTTGCACAGGCCTCGGCTTTCTAACCTGAGATTTACTTTAATTATCCATTATTTTGTCTTCCTCCCTGTGAGCCTCTTACTGAATGCATTGTGCCACCCAGCATATTAGTCAATCATCACAGCTTACAGAGCACACTATACTTTACATCTTGGCTTTGGTGTCATTCATGTGCACTGAGTGGAGACAGCAAGCAGTTTTAAGACGCAGGGTAGATTTAAGCATGCTAGGGCCTGTCTGTCCCTGTAGTAAATAGCTTTGCTGACATTTAAGCTGCACACGGCTTGATGTTAGGTCAAACAAAAATGTCACACTATAATCACTTTTTAAATAGCTGTTTCCGGCTCAGTTAGTACTGTATAGTTCCAGAAGAGAAAGCACTTACAAGCTGACAGACAGAAAGAGGAACCGTCTGTATAGGATGTTTGCCTAATCCCATCTCTGCCCTTGCCTGTCAGGCCTGGAGGCTTTGTTTAAAAAATAAAATAAAATAAAATAAAAACATACACAATGTAATGCCACCGTACTTTTCAGCTGGGTAGACTCTAAAGAAAAAAAATCATGCATAAGTTCTGGTGAGAGCCATTTGATGTAGCTCTGAGGGGTTTGGGTGGCCCAGGTGGGACCCTGGCCTCAGCAGCACTTGGGGCTGATACTGTGTCTTGGGGCACTGGGTTGCTGAGATGCCACTGCTGGGAGGAGACGCAGAGGTAAAATCCTAATGAGCTTTGACAGCTGAAAATGTGAGGGTTTTCACATTCCCTGATTCTACTCCTTAAATTAGGCTCTACCTCTGAACCAGTCTGTGGAGGACATGGACTACAGGGCAAGCCATGCAAGGCTAGCTTCCTTTCTCAGCCATCCCAGTTGGGCGGTGAAGCTGAGGTGTGTACCTGCCTTTCCTCTCCGAAGCCCAAAACGGCCAGAGGGAATATCTGCCTGCGACTACTTGGAGGCACGTCTGTGAGGTGGCTCCTTCTTACCACTCACACTTTCTCAAAATGAGCCCCGTGTGAAATGCTGCCCACCTTCAGCTTTTGTCTTCTGCCCCACAAGCCCTCCCAGAGGTTGTGAACAGTTTGTTTTGAGGCAATGGATGGCAGTCATGAGAAGGTGACAGGTGAAGTTTTCCACTGTCGAACAGTTGTAAAAGGCAAAGCATGAGAGAACTACAGAGGCAAATGGCAGTGCAGGATCTTTGTCCAGAAAGAACGGTGCTGGAGAAACCATGAAGGGAGAAACCAGTCAGGGAATAA
This sequence comes from Chloroceryle amazona, assembly GCA_027560015.1. NCBI lineage: Eukaryota > Metazoa > Chordata > Aves > Coraciiformes > Cerylidae > Chloroceryle > Chloroceryle amazona. The sequence goes on along the minus strand of JANHFX010024586.1, from coordinate 70,220 downwards.
AGCAGTCCTGTCATCAGCGGTTCAGCAGGAAGGAGGAAACCAGCCTTTCTTGACTTCCACTGTAACGTTTTTGTTCTTAATTTGATCTCTAGCTCTATTATTTCTAACAAGCTGGGAAGCTGAGAAGGTGCTATAGACATGACTGAATGCCACCATGAGACTTGAGCCTAAGCCTTGAACACCTCTGACAGCTTCTTCACAGAGGCTGCTGACCCTGGCTTGTAGGTTTTACTTGGAAGTCCTGCTTGTAAATCCTTTCCTTTCCTGATGATGTCAGAATGGTGGCACCAACCTAAGTATGTCAACAGGAGGGTTTCCTGCTATGCTGATTTTCCTCAGTATTCTGAAGGTGCATGATATATTTTTTTTAATTGAAAAGCAAGTTTTTTCCTGTAGAGATATATTTCCAAGCTGCAGTTAGACAGTATGCAGTAAATCTTCACGCATTCCTCATTTCACATCATCATTACAGCAGGTGGTGGCTACTGTATAATCACATAACAATGAACATGATAGATGAGCAAAACTCTTCCACATCCAGACTGTGGAAGACATGCTTTTGTCAAACCCAGTTACAAACTATGGGATGTTATGAAGAGGGAGCTGAGAAAATTATTACAGCCTCCAAGAGGTAGGGTAAGATATTATTTAGTTTACAACCAGGCAACCTTTTGTAACGCAGAAGTGACTTCTGTTACACCTCGAATTTGTGTCAGCAAATCCTTTTCTTTTAGGCACAGTTTAACAGCCAGAAATGACTGCACTCTTGCACAGCCACAGATGTGGAGGCAAGTGGTTGCAGTTGGGTGTGAGCTGGGGGAGCCACTTTGGGGCTGGAGGAGAGTACATCCTGACTAGGAGATGGGTAAGGAAGAAACAGAGCAATGCATTATATACAGCGCACAGTAAATTCGTGAAAAATGACCATGCATTCAAAGTCCAACCACTTCTCCTTGCTTTAAGCTATTTGTCCATACAAAGAGTGACTTGGGACCAGAGGAGCCAACTGTAGGTGAGAATTCCTGAGAAAGCATAAAAAAATGGCATGCGCTGAAAAACAAACACTGTGATTTGTGATCTTACACAGTTTCACAGGCCAAGAGGACTCAGGCTGAGGAAAAGAAAAGGCCCCACCAATGATTCAGGTAGAGACTTTCTAAATACAAGCTTACACTTTGTGTTGCAGAGCTCTTCTTTTTCTTTTTTCCTCTTACTCTGAACTGGTTTTTAACGGTTAAGGGTGGGCAATGGCAGTTTTGTTACAAGTAAAATCATGTAAAATCATTGTGTGATGCCGTGATGGACCATCAAGGAGATGCAATGTTTACAACTGTAAGGTATCCCTCTTCATTTTGTCTATTCATCATCAGATAAAGACTTAGAGAGCTCAGGCAAAAGAAATTTTTCTTTGGTCCTACAGCATTTAAAATTTAAAATTCAAACATTGGTCTGAAGACAGCTTCTAAAGAATCAGAATTCAATAATTTAATATTAACTATGACAGTTACCTGTTTTGGGTTTTTTTTCTAGTTAAAGACACTTTCTATTGTGCAGCACTTACACAATATTTGGTAGTATGTGATTAGTAGACATATTTGTGCAACATGATGCATTCTTGTTAATGAAGGTCACAGAATCACATAATGGTTAAGGTTAGAAAAGGGACCCCTGGCGCTCATCTGATCCAACCCCCATGCTCAAAGCAGGATCAGCTAGGGAGGGTTGCCCAGGACCATGTCTATATGGCTTTCGACTGATTCCAGGGGTGGAGTGTCTGCAACGTCTCTTTGCCATCTTCAGTGACAAAATGTCATCCCTTTCTGCCATCTTTAAAAAGAGAGGAATTTACCATATGCAGCTGTTTGAGTGGAAAAATAAAATAAAATAAAATAAAATAGACACCCAAGAATGAGAAGTAAAAAACATTAACATTTCCAATTTTTGCTTTGCTGACTCCACATTCTTTAGTTATATGTAAAAGATTATGCAATGATTTTATGAAGTGCTTCTTTACACTCACAGTTTTACTGTTTCTTGGCAAGCGGATCATAAATCCTCGCATTTTTTTTCAAGCTAAGACCTGCAGCCACGTACCATTGACATTCCCAGGGATTTTTCAGTGTTATGAATTGTTTTCTGAAGTACTACTGGTTTTCATAGCCCACATTTGTTGTATGCGAAGTTTAATAAGGTAGTATCAACCTGAATTTCTGCTGTGCAGAAGAATACTGAATTTAGCTTACCTGTCTCTTAAGCTACGGTAAAGCAAGTATGCAGACACTTCTCCCCTTTTTCCCTCAAAAAATGAATCTGGATGCTTTTTTTTTATATTTTAATGCAAATTGATAATCGATTTACAGGTTATGTGTACATATCTAAATAGAATACCTGCTTTTTTGTGGTGTGTATCTCAGTTAGGACTTTTGACCGAGTACATTGGCAGATGTTATATATGCCTTCCTAGGTGCAGTTGCACTTCTGCTCTGTCAGAGTATGTATTTTGGATTTTATTCTTTTGCTAAGAGTAAAATTAGTGAATGTTTTCATAAACAGAGGAGCAAAGATTCCTGTCAGATTGCTCTCTGGGTGTGAAAGTGGCACAGCACGTGTACAAAGACCCAAGAAAGCATTTCTAGACTGCTAGTAGTTGCAATATGCCAGTGCAAGACACCCAGATAAACTGCTCTGAAGAAGTGTTGCATGGCAGGTTGGTGCAGTGGCATTAGGAAGACAACAGCAGTGCTGGAACAATGATTCAACATGAAAAATATTCACTGCTGTTTGGTTATTTGGAGGATCATTCTGGATAATGCTACAAAAGGGTTACATTTTAAAATTGTTGGGGTGAGATCTGTAGTTGTTTTCAATAACGTAGTTGGCTGATTTTTGTTTACTGCTTCTTGTGCTCTTCACAATTCACAATAAAACCTACCCCAATAAAATGTCTGTATATTGACTTCTTGTCTAGCTGCTTTTTTCTTTTTTTGGTTAAGAGGTTTGATTTTTACAAAGCTTGTCAATAAGATTCTTGCTGTTTCAACATTCTGGATTATTTTTTGTTTACTATGTGAACATTTCAGTCAAATACAACAAGTTAAAGAGGTGCAGATGGCTGTCGAGCTGGAGAGGACTGGCTGTCTAAATTAACTAGTAGAAAAGGGACTCTTCTGCTTGGCTGACCAAAGTTCAGCTCTGCTAATTTACTAATGACTCTTTCCTCAGCCTCAATTCATGCCCTAAAGATCTGTACCTTCCCTGATGTGGATTGTGACTTTATTAACGGTAAGCATTTTATTTTTAAGTTATTTAAAGGGCTATTTTAAATCCACCCCCTAAATCCCTGATTCAATAAGTATTTTGGATTTTATTGGGGGTTTTTTTGTACACTGGGGTGTCAGATATTCATTGCTGTTATTTGGCTTTCTCTTGTGAACAACCTTCTATAAAAAAAAAAGAAACAGATAAAAAATATTAAACGTGCAGAAAGATGAAAGAACAATCCTTTCTTGCTCACAAAGCTTCTTTTCCATGATCTATTTGCCTTTTTAAAATTTCCATTTTCTTTTTTCTTCATTTTGTTTTCAATTTCTTTTTCTTCCTTTTTTTTTTTTTTGTTTTCAAGTTTTTCCCCTTTTTTTTTTTGCAATTTCCTGTTCCCTCATAACCTAACTCCTAGCATCTGTTGTAAAATAAATGCTTTAGGTAGATACTGTTCCGAAAGGGAAAAGTGTTCTGCTCAAGAAAAGCTTCAAAATCAAGTTTGTCAGCATAGGAAAAAATTTTAGCCTCAGCCTTTCCCATTCTTACACCAGGAATGTTTTAGTGTCCAAACCAGAAGGCTAAAATCCTATCAAAAAGTAATATTTCAGGTAATTGAATTCATTTTTTTGTGTGAGGGTTTTTTCTTGTGGTCGTTGTGTGGTAATTAGGGGCTGGTCTTGGATTTTCAATTGTCATTTTTGAAATATGAACTTGTTTTTTACCCAGATTAATCAGACATTTCTTTTGTTATAGATAATGGCCAAGATACTCAGTTTATAATTGAATTACACATTTAGACATAAAGTTACATCTCCATTTCATGCAACTTTTGCTTTGAATTTGTGATTTGTCACATATGAAAAGGGAGGACTTCTCCCTGCTGGAAGCCTATTCCTGTCCAGGGAGTCCTTAGACCCAGGGAAATATTTTCTTCACCTCTGAACTCAGCTGTGAGAAACAGGCTGTGCCCCACCAGATACAATTTGTTGGCATCAGTTTGAACTTTATTCTGCTCATTTTCTTCTGTTTTCTGCATGGAAACATTTCAGCAAACCTTTCTGCTATTTTCTTGGCTGTAATATTCCTGGGGAAAAAAAAAGGTAGATCTTTTGTGTCTTGCAAAATGTGGAAATGGGAGTTTCAATGAACAGTCAGAAGGGATGCCTCCAAACCTTTGTTTGCAGGTGGTTTTCAGCCACCCAACAGAGCACAGAAAATGCCACAGTCACTGTGTGTGATGAACAAAGCTCAGATATAAACTGGCTCATACTCACAGCTTGCCTTAACCAAACCCCTGGCCAAAAATATTCCAGAAAAGAGGTTATGTGCAATTTTTAGTGATAAACGTCTTCGTGAATTGAACAGTTCACAAGACAAGACAAACATGTCACTTTTATAATACGCTAATTGGAAATAATTTTCAGTCAATCAGCCTTGCCAGAAATAACCTATGAAAATTATTATGAAGGTCACTTTTATTTTGGGAATGGTCTTCACTGCTCCAGCTATTAGATACTTTATAAAAAATGTTGTAAAGAACATTCTCAAGCCATAGTTTTCAGGATGCTTCCCGTCCCACTGGAGTTGTGCAAGTTTAAGTCCATGCTATTCTATTAAAATACTCAATGTATTTTTCACAAATGAAATGTAACATTTAAATGCTTTATCCAAAACATTGTCATGTCTTTGATGCTTAGATGCCTCCATTTAAATTTCTCCCTCCTTCAGTCCTTAACAAATTTTTCATGTTCTGGGGAGGACGGACACTGAGCATGTGCCACTATGGCTGGGTGTGAGAACTGGAAAAATATTTATCTTCAAATCAACAGAGTACTTTGCATTCCAGAATTTTTTTTTCCTTTTTTTTCCCTTTTTTCCCTTTTTTCTTTTTTTTTTTTTTCCTTTTTTTTGTTTGTTTGGTTGGTTGGTTGGTTTTGGTTTTCAAAAATAGGAAATTAGGTCATGAGCTATCATTCCAGAATTCAATAAATCTTCCTGATTTTTTTTTTTTATTTCTCAATTCTATCTCTGTGGGGTTTTTTTGATCCTAAACTATTTGTTGGATTTGACATAAATTCTTGCCTAGTTTCAACATGTGTCTGCTTCTACTGACAGATAAACTGCATAGGTAAAAAAATGACTTACTCTAAAGCTTCACGTGCATATTCCAAATGTATCTGATGCTTAAACATCAGCAATGGATAAAATTACAGTCAATTTATCACCCAGTCCTATGACACGAAGCCATGTTATCTTTTTAAAGAAGAATATATATATATATGTACATGTTCTGTTTGCTTTTGAATCCCGTATTGCTGCTGCTTGATCACAAATATTAATCATGGAGACAGTCTCCCAGACCCTGCTAGTAATTAATTGCTGTAACTCGTGTGTGCCTTTGTGAAGCCTGCAGCATGCCTGCGGATAAGCAACTAATTAACACTTTTATACAAATGAAATGGATTTCCAATTATTGCTATCTCACCCCTCCCCCCAGTTCTTCACATGCATTTTGCTTACGCATTAGAGATGCCTCAGGGCTTACCAAACCAGATAGCCTTGTCTTTCTCCCTCCACCATTCAGAACAGGTTTAATCCAAATCAGGCTGCTGAGCTGCTGCACCTCCCCTCATGCTGCTGTGCTGGCGGGAGAAGCCTTTCGAAAGAGAGAAACAGCTTTTTATATAAAACAAGGGAATCGTAAAGATTTGGGCAAGAACAACGGTAGTAGTTTATAATCAGATGTAGCACTGCCAAAGACTCTGGTGTTAAAGAGTCTGCAGAGGTATCCCAGGTCACTAGATTAGCTCAGAGTACTAAAAGGAAAAAATGTGGCCAGCAGTATCCAGTGTACATGGGCACAAACTAGGAAATCCAGAGGAATCTGTAACACTGTGTATTACAAGCAGCAGAGAGGTGCAAACTAGTCCTGTGACCTGCTTATCTGCAGAAGGCTGGGACTCTATCCAGCCACTTTGATCCTCTGAGAAAGGAGGGAATGCAGCATCATGTACAGCTAATTTGGTAGAGTTCATCTAGAGTACAGCTCCAGTCCTAACGTGGGCTGGGTGGTGTGACCCTGCTGCTGTGCAGGGAGAGCTGCCCGCCTGCCTGAAGCATGATACTTCTCTTTGGCAGTCAAGACCTTTCCACAGGGTGGGATTTTTGTCTTCAGAGAAGGACCCACCTCTTGAGCACAGTAGTCCGCTGTTTCCACCAAAATATTTGGAAATCTTTACAGAACTGCACTGGAGCCAGTGCAACTTTGATGCTTTGCTTCTCAGAGGTGCAGCAAGTATGGAAAATATTACCTTACTGGTGCAAATCCTGACTGGGATTATTGCTTTGGCACTTTCCGAGTGGTCTTCTCACACTGTATCCCAAAGTGCTTCACAAGGTAATAAATTACATTACCTTCAACCAGTATGACCTCAGTAAGATCCTCCTACAGCCAAGAATATCTCCATGTTACTGTCAGTTAATTAGTGGTGGTATTTGTCAACTGAGGAAGAGAGAGACGGGAAGCCATCCTTTGTTCTTTGTGGCAAGTGCCCCAGCATGGCAAGAAAGCCATCTAACCAGTCACTGGCAGCTGGCCAAAGGGAGGTTAGGTAATCTGGAGTTCGATTCCCTGGCCCATAAGAGGGGCATGGTGCACACACAGTCACCCTTGCACGCACACTGTGTGCTTGGTCACATTTGGAGTTGTCATCCTACCTTCCTGCGAGCATGACTTGAGGCACTATCACCTTAAGCTGTGTACTACTCTGAATTCAAGCCTTAGCCCTATATCATCTGGTGGAGGAACAGCCTGGTGCCCACAATGTTCAGACTAAATCTTATTCCTTGGACATAGAGAATCTGGTATGTCTTACACCCAGGGTGTTAATATAGCATTAGGCAAACCAGTTAGGCCATTTGCTGTCTCTCTGTGGGCCATCCAAGGAGACTTTCTGGGAACAGGAATCAAAGAGTCCATATTTTGACATGGAGTGCAAAAGGCATCTCTAATTGTACAGTCTGACATTGTCAGTGCCCACCCTCAATTCCTGCAAGCCTAAGCTATGAACGGAGATGCAAGCCAGCGGAGAGCTGGAGGAGCAGCAGGCAGCTTCTTGTGCTCCTGAAGGGGCCTGCATTGCCCCTCCAACTGGAAATGCTGGGGCAGGTGCTGCCATCGTCAAGCAGAGGGGCTGATGCCACTCACCATCCCACAACCATTGTGGCCAAAGGCATCCTTCCCCTGCAAGCAGAACTGGAGCTGAGCTGGATTTTAATCCATGTGAAAAACAGGGGGAAAACACGGCAGGGATGTGTGTGAACCTGAATGCAGCTGTCAATCTCAAGATCTCACAGATAGGCAGATGTGCTCTGATAGACTTCCCACTGAATGATAGCATTCTTGATCTTTCTGCTCCTTGTCAACTTTTGACACCTCTCTGACAGCGTACAGGCCTCTTTGGTATCACTCCTTGTTCCATTCAGAGTTCATCCACCTCTTTTAACCCCCTTTACTCTGTCAGCAACTTTCCTCACCCCCCAACAGGCACCAAACACCCAGTTCCCTCATAGAGCTTTTTTTTTTTCTTTTGTTAACATATGAAAAATACCTTCATGCTTTTCCCTCTCCTCCTCCGCTCTGCTCCACATCACATATTCTGGAAGTCACCTTCAGACCACACTGGAGTGTTACCTCCATTGCCCAGGGCTGGGATCATGTTACAGCTTTCCTCTGCTCACTGAAGATGTGTGCTCTGATTTGAACTTCTCCAAAGTTCAGGGATGTTTGGAATCTGGGCTTTTGGCTTGGACCCCTCTCAGCGCCTCGTGTCGGCATCTAGGAGTTGACAGAAGTAGCTTGTGGCCAGGGCAGCCAGGCCTGCAGGATGCAAGTGACCAAGAATAAAAGAAAAAAAAAAAAAAATTAAAGTTGATTCCACAATGAATTGCATGGCCTCTTTCTGTCCACCCAAGCTGCAGGTCAGGCAGCGCTCACCTGGCTGCTGGAAATCCCAACAAGCAAGCAGATTTCAGGAGGCTGGGGTCACACTGCCTGGCCTGATGGCACCACTTTCATATTCTCGCTTTCCTGGCAAGGGACTGGGCTAGGAGAAGGTCCTCACACAGAGGTAACCCCTCTGTGGCTGCTTCCCCTTTGTAATGGCTCTGGGGAGGCTGGGCTGAGGGAGAGAAGTAGTGATGGACAGAACAAGGGGGTTTAGCTTTTTCTTTGTTTTACCAGAGTAGGGTTGGACAGCTTGGCTTTGTCTCCAGGTCAGGACTCAACATGCACAGGGTGGGGGGAGGAAAATGAGACTTGTTTCAAAGGCCTTATCAAAGCGCAGGCTGCGTTCTCCTCCAGGCAGCGTGGTATCACATCTCTCAGGGTTATACCTGATGCTGCTGAGGGTCATGAGAAAGGCTGCCCATGGCTGTGCTCTCCCCCTGCCCCCGGTCACCTTCTTCGGGAAGGTCCTGCGGCGCTGGCCGAGTGTCTGTGCAAGCCTCAGTGAGCCTGCCTGGTGTCACCACAAGCAGGGCTGTCGTTTTCTCTCCTGCTGCCTCCAGGAACTGAAAGTTTCCTTCCTGCCCTGTTCTCCTGGCAGAAAATAGGCAGCTGAGAGAGGGGCCAGTGAGGGCAGGGAGAGCCAGCAGCCCCCACAACCCCCTGCTAGGAGGGAGCTGTTGCAGCCCGGGCTATTTTTAGCCTGTTTTTGTTGCACGCTGGCAGCCGCATCCCTTGTTACTTTCTTCCTTCTCCGTGTCTCTGTGTGTCTTTGCAGCTCCTTCCTGCTACCGTGAGATGTGTGAACTATATATGGCCTGGGAAATCTGTGGCAGGCAGTATTTTTAAACCACCCAGGCCTCCGGTTTGCAGGCTGCTGTGACGCAGTTTATCCAACTTTTCAAGTTTCTCATGGGAATGGAGGGTGCCCAGCAGCAGCCTGCGGTGCTTGGTTGTTTATTTTTTGCCCTCCAAAATGAAACCCTTGGGGCCTGGGCTGACATCTCAAGACTTGGGAAGCAGAAGACCTTGTGTATGCACAGGGTTGGGTTTAAGCCTGTCTGTCTTCATGGTGAGGCTTTCTGGATGTCAGCTCGCAGGTCTGAAAAGCGAGGTAACTTCTTTCCCAGCCAGCCAAGTGTTGCCATCAAACCTGGTGGGCTGGGCATAAGAAGGACCTCCTTAAACACCTGTCCTCCTGCAAAGCATGTGTCCCAGCTCAAAGTCCCTGTTCATACCCCCTGTGGAAATGGTATAGTTTCATAACAGTTGAAAGCCCTGCCAAATTTGCTTTGGTTTGGTACATCACCTTTGTGTTACATCACCAGTGTTACAGACCTTTGTGCCCTTCTTTGAACACAGAGAGAGGTGTGCTGCCCCTGAAAGGCAGTGCCTACAAAGGCTGAGCATCCATATGGGTCCCACGGACTCTGTTCATGAAGCCTGTGCACAGCAATAGACGGTCTGTGTCTGAGGCACTGCTCTAGCTGGGCAAAAGCACTGGGTGGGGAAAACAAGAAAAGCAGAAGGTAATATCAAGGCCACTGGGAAGGCTATTTAAAGAAAAGCAGGAGGTAAGATAAGCCCAAGACATCAAAATCATGTGGAAGTTGAAGGGGAACAGGTTTACAACGATGAAACCCTGGCCAGCAGACACTTGGTGCAGAAAAGAATGAATAAAAATACAGGGAGAAATACTTGGGAGCAAATCCTTTAACGAGCTCCACTTGCCCAACAAACCTTCAGTTTTGCCTCTTCTTCCACAGCTAAAATTCTCCTTGTTGCTGAGGACAAAAAGTTTCCTTGTACGTTTGTTGTTTTTTTTTTTCATTACCACCTTTTAATTTCTGGTTTCTATTCAGCAGAGAGAAAGTAAAATGTTGTTTTGAGACTCTTTGCTGGAAACATCCTGGTCAAAAACATGCTTTGAACACTTTCACTGTGGAAAAAGGCAGGAGCCACTTGTGTTGTCTACAGCAAGAACATCCATTTTTCTCATGATACTATTTTTTTGATGAAGTTCTTTCAGAAGCTAAATAATGTTTTACTCATTCACAACCCTGTAGATTAAAAAAATCTCTTATCTTTCTTCTGCAAGACAATTATGATTCTCCCTGTGTTTCTTCTTCTTTTCATATTTATGATACATGTAGACTTAAATTAAATAACCGCTATCTGAAGTATCTTGTATATGACTTTACTACTGTAGAAGAATGAACTTGCCTGCAAGCACATAATATATTTGCAAATATATTCACGTTCCTATATAAAAAATGTTCTTTTATCTGCTCTTGTCATTTGTACTCCATTTCCTCAGTGAGAATCCTAACTCTGGCAGTGAGGAAGTTTACTCTAAATCTTGGGATGCAGTTGATTCTTACAGATTTCACTGTGCTTTGGGCCAGGCCCTTCTAAAAGCTAATTTTATTTGAGATGCTTGATTCTAGGTTCATGAAAGTAACTGTAATTTGTGAAGATTATGCTTTCAGGCTTTAAGGATTTACACAGTTTAAGGAATGCTTAATCAGTGTTTATACAGTAATAATTTGACCTCTGCGCTGCTCCAATTCAATTTATTTTATTTGTTAATAAGGCACGATATTTCAGTTTGCCAAAAAGTGAAGGATCATGGATTTTATCTGAAAACCACTGGATCGGCACTGTGGCACCAGGTGGTGTTATGGAGAAGGTTAATTTCTGAGGGCCAGTTCAACCAGTGTAGAAAAGCCTTCGTGTTCAGGAAACAGTTTTTCGTGGATGATAAACTCCTTGGATTTATAAACATTTAGGTAAAATAACACCAAGTACGTGAGTTTAGCAGGATTAAAAAGAAAGCATGAGATGTGTTTATTGTCAACAGGTAGGACAAAGGAGGCAGATAAAAACCTCCTGTCTCTACTGGTGAGACCCACTCCCAGGAAAGATTTAGGATCCCAGTGATGTTAGTAGAGTTTTAACTTCTGTTTAGGGAAGAAAATTCAGGATAAAATTCTGTCAAAGATGGAATATTAAATGAGATTTTATTTTGCTTGGTGAGCGTTATTTTCCAAGTAGGTGTTTGCTCATGAAAACTGGGTTTTTTTCTTAATGTGGCACCATATCAAAACTTGGCTCTAATTGTCTTCTTTCTATTAGAGAAGGCTTTAGTTTAAGCACACACATTATTTTGGGATCAAAATGGTTATATCATTCCAGAGATACTTTCCCAAGTGTTCCCATGACATGCAGTGGTCAGTGGACTTTTAATTCAGCAGATGGCAATTAGAAAACAAGGCCTAAGAGGAAGTTCATTTCTGGGCAGTGAAAGCACATCGTGGGTGGCCGTAGACGCCACAAAGCCTACGACTTCAGCCACCTGAGGAATTAAATAATGAACCCTGACTGAGGAAGCTTGTGGGCATTACATCATTTACACATAAAAAAGCAAAAAAACAGATTTATAGGGCACACGGGTGGCTATGATATCACCAGCAGCCAATCTAGAAGTTTCAGCTATATCCAACAGACTAATGCGCTTTAATACCATTCTTTGTAGAAGGGGATCCCACAAACCTACCTCTCTGCTTTGGATTTCTGTTTTTTGGTTGTTGCTACAGATTGACTGTGACTCTGGGTTGAATTGGCTAAGCTGCAGCTGTATAGGGTGTGCTTTGCATTGGAGGCACAGGACGTGCGCTGGGTGTTTCTCCAAACAAGCGTAGCCCCAGAGAGATGAACTGCTGCTGAAATTTTAACAGGGATTGGGAATTGACTCAAGGGGTTTCTGGAGATCTAATGTGCTTGAAATACTCTGTTATGGTGGTACTGGCTGCTCAGAGGTTGAAATATGGCTGTTCTAGTTCAGAAAGTGTCCCGAAGAGCTACTAACAATCTGAAAAACAAATTTCTGGGAAAAAAATAAAATAAATATTGCCTAGTGCAAAATCTTGAGAATTAATACCTTACAGTAGTAGCTAAGCAGCAACAGAGCTGCAGCCAGCAGTTGCAGAGGGCATCACTGTGGTGGCCCTTGTGAATGGTGAGAGGAGAGCCCTAGGACTGGATTTAATTGAAGGGTGAGCCATGGGAAGAATCAGATGATTTTGCAAGGGGAAGGGCAGCAAGGCTCATTGGCCACAGGAATAGCTGCTGGCAAAAAGAGGAGGCACACAGGAGGCAAAAGGATCCCTGTGAAGAGTGGTTATTGCTCAGGATCTGGACCTCCACATATGCAAAAGGCAACTATAGGGTCCTTCTGTGTGTAGTCCATCTCTATTGCTTCAGGCTCTGCAACTCCTCCCTCACACCAAAATGCCCCCCTCACCTCAGAGAGCGGGTTGGACCATAACCAGCTCATATCCCTGAAAAAGCACCCTCTGCACACTGACCCTGGGCAGTCTCTCTGAAAGCATCTCTGAACTTTCTTTAATTAAAACTTTGATTCAGGCTCAAGCAAGGGAAAACAAACATTGTCCGGTCCCAGCGTTCAGATCCCTCAATGTAAGCCAGATGTCACAGCTGGTTCATACAACTGCTCTCGGTGTGGTAGCCCTGACCTCCTGCCGCATGCTGCAGAAGGGCAGCAGCCAGGGACGAGCCAGTAGCTGTTTCAATGTGTCCTGCCTTCATATTTAGTCTCGGAATATGTTTCCTGGTCTTGATATTCCCACACCTCTCCTTTCTTTTTTTTTCCTTCTCTCTCCCTTCCCTCCCACCTTGAGACTAGGCAAGCAGCATATTACCCAAGGAACAAAAAGAAAGAAAAAGAAAAAAAAGAAAAAGAAAAGAGGGAAGTAAAAAAGCCTGTGTCCCTTTGTTTGTTTCTACGGCAACAGGTAGGAGATGCAGAGCACTGGCATCCTCCCAGCTGCACACCCACAGTGTGAAGGCTGCTTGGTGCTTCACAGGGACTGGTGGGAGGCTGTCTGTCTGTCAGCACGGGCGCTGGGGAAATGGTGTGAAACAAATAAGTCTCTCTTGTGCTCCCATGTCAGCCCTTTGTGTGGGGCTCCCACCGTGTTTACCCAGTCCCCATCTGCACTCACTGGGTGATTGGAGGCAGATGAGCAGGCAGGCAGGTGAAAAACGTGTCTCGGGTGGTCTCGGATGCCAACCTAAAGGCTGATGGACGTTTAAAACAACAGGACTTGTAATAAATTACTTCCTCCTCCCAGGGTTACAGCGGGGTCATGCAGGAAGGGGGACAGGATTATCACTTCAGGAAAGAGAAGATGCATTTGGCAGTTACAAATTTTACCGAAATAGATAAAAGAGAAGGCTTTTCCTTCCATTTTTTTCCTTCGATCTCTGAACTTCCTTCACCTGCCTCCATTCGTCATAAGCAATCATCATGGGAGGACCTGTGAAACTGGGGTCACAGTCCAGCAACAGGGGCACGAGGACACTCAGATTGAAATGACTTGAAGATAGGCAATGCTGAACCCAGAGGAGCTGTGTGGGCACCGCTGAAAGACATCCTGGGGACCCTCCAGAGTCTTGTGGGTGCCATTAGGGGCATGGGCTAAAGCAGAGAGAGGTTTATGTAGAGATTGGGTGACAGCAGCCTGCAGGCTGGGTCCTGCCTCTGCTTCAGCAGGAGAGCAGTTTGGACATAAAACCCCTGCCAGAGTGGTTGTCCTAGCTTTTCCAGCCTTTCTGACAGGTTGAGGCTGGGAAATGTTTTCATATAGACAGGTCCCTTTGAGCTAGGCTGCTGGAAAATAAATGAACATGGCAGAGGAAGATAGAAGTTGTGATCAAAAAGTGTCAGAGGTTTCTGAGGCAAGAAGAGTTTTACTAGAGGCAGGTTGTGATGGCTTGGCCCCTACCCTGCCTTTCCTTCTCTCACTAGTGAGGGGACATTTTCCTGCACCGTGTGATGTGGGCTACGCAACCAGCTCCAATCCTATAGTCTGAGGATGGCATCATGGTCTGTCTTACTGGTTATGACTTTGGCACTCAAACCCTGACTTTACCTGGATCATAGAATCATCAAATGTTTTAGGCTGGAAGGGACCTCCAGGGGTCATCTGGTCCAACCTCCCTACACAAGCAGGGACATCTCTACCTAGGGCAGGTTGCTCAGAGCCCCATCAAGCCCGAATGGATACTTTTGAAGGCCACAGTTATTTGGAAAGGTTTAACTGAGCTGAGTAGTCTCTGCTCAAAGATATAGAGGATCCAAGTTCCCATTGTCTTGAAAACTACCAAGACTTGCAGAAAGCTCTGCAGAATTTATTTCTGAGGTTTTCTGAAGTACTAAGCAGCTGACCTGTCTTCCTGGCTGTTACACTAAAATTCAGGAAAAGCCCAAGCAGTATCCTGAACACTTTTTAACAATAAATTCAACTTCATCTGACTCCAGTTGATGTCAGCAGAAACTCTGGTGCCCGAAAGAAAGTTGTTTGCAGGAATGCTATGCCCCACAATAAGTAATTGCAAATACTGGGTAATCTATGACCACAGAAATTAAGCCAGAGCTCAAAGTGCCAGTCTCTGTGCTTCCAGAAGCTGCAAGAGGAGTTTCTCCGCAGGCAGGTATGTTGTAAATCTAAAATTATTGTCAGGGAAATCCACTGGAACTCTGCTGCATAGGGTGACAAAATTTCTTTCCTAGATTATGATGATTAAATTTAAATATGTGGCTAATAAATCACCTCTTGCTTGGTCTAGTTGAGTCTTCCATATGCAGTAATGACTTTTCCAGGCAGAGCAGGTTAGGGATTGGTAATGAATAGCAGACAGTAAATTCCCTGAGACTACACTGTACATGTGTGTGTGGCTGTGGCTACGTGTCTGGAAGGTGTGAAGCATGTGTGTGAGTGCTGCTAGGGGTGTTTATTGAAAGCAGTGGCAATAACATAAAGAAACAGGAGTACAGTCTACGTGATGGTTGCAGAGATCCACCAGCACGGCTGCACGTACCTGCTGTTCTAAGAATTGCCTGTTATGTGCATCGTACCCAGGCTAGATTAAAAAGATGGGTTTGCACCTAGATACCCAAACAATCTTACATGACTAGACAAATCCAGTAGGATGTCTCACTACAATTACTATTTTTGATACATGTAGGACAGTTAACAAGCAATTCTGGGAGCAGTAAAACTTCACCTGTTTGAGGAAAGTTTATTTTTCTTAGAAAAGTAATGTCTTCTATTTCAAAATTAACACTAAAAAGGACTAATTCAAAATGTATTTTGAAGTGCTCTTACGCCAAAGTACTTGTATTTACAAATTCGAAGCAAGTACACAACATGACTTCATTCAATCTCCAGAGAGGATTTAGGAAGCATCTTGAAACAGATCATGGACTAGAACTTCCATTCCTTGGTGTAATAACAAAAAGTGTTATCTGTTGTGGGGTTTGTCTTTTTTTTTCTTTTTACATTTGGAAGATAATATGTCCCAAATCTGTGTATCTCATCTTTATTTATATCCAAGCTTCTGTGCATCCTTTATTTTGTAGTGTGGCATCTTTTGAAAGAGGTATGATAGAGAAAATTCTATCTTTTATACAAAAAATAATAATAATAAAAAAAATTCTTCAGCTTGCCAGAGATAAAGAACTGTAGATTTTATTTTATCTGACAGAGCAGAGGGGAACCTAATGAAGTTCAACTAGGGCAAGTGTAGAGTCCTGCACCTGGGTCAGAATAAGCCCATGCACGAGTACAGGTTAGGGGTAGACCTTGTGGAGAGCAGCTCCATGGAGAAGGATCTTGGAGTGCTGGTAGACAACAGGTTAACCATAAGCCAGCAATGTGGTCTCGTAGCCAAGAAGGCCAAAGGTATTCTGGGGTGTATTAAGAAGAGCGTGGCCAACTGGTCCAGGAAGGTTGTCCCCCATCTCTACTCTGCACTAGTGAGGCCACATCCAGTATTGTATCCAGTTCTGGTCTCCCCATTTCAAGAGAAACAGGGAACTACTGGAGACAGTCCAACAGAGAGCTGTAAAGATGATTAGGGGTCTGGAGCATCTCTCTTATGAGGGAAGTCTGAGAGACTTGGGGTTGTTTAGCCTGGAGAAGTGAAGACTGAAAGGGGAACTTGCTTGTAAATATTTAAAGAGTGGATGTCAAAAAGATGGGGCCAGACTTTTTTCGGTGGTGCCCAGCAACAGGACAAGGAGCAAAGGGCACAAACTGGAACCCGGGAAGTTTCACTTAAACATAAGGAGAAACATTCCTGTGAAGGTGACGGAGCACTAGAACAGGCTGCCCAGAGAGGCTGGGGAGTCTCCTTCTACGGAGAATTTCAAAACCCACCTGGATGTGCTCCTGAGCAAGCTGCTGTAAATTAACCTGTTTTGGCAGTGGGGTTGGACTTGATGATCTCCAGAGGTTCCTTCCAACCCCTACCAATCTGCGATTCTTTTATTCTGTGATAATTGCCTCAAAAACCAGTTTATTTTCCAGCACAGAGATTTCTTATATTCTTTGTCTGGTTTTCACTTTTTGTCATGATATTGTTTTAGGATTTCCCATTTTCTAAAAAATCTGCATATTGCAGATATGAAACTTTGCCCACACAAGATACCTCAAGGTGATGTTTCTCCTTTACAAGATATGCATAAATAATTCTGAGACAGATGCCATGAGCAGTTCAAGCATCATGACTCCACAGAAATGTGACACTTTACATAGTAAGAGATAAATAAAAATACGCTCTTTACCCTAAATAATACCCATCAAAGACATGTGGACAACCTCTGGTCTTACATCTTGGTCACAGATCAGGCAAAGAGGAATCCAGATCTGCACAATCCCTTTCTTGAGATACTCCAGCATGATCTGAGCAAGAAGGAATTTATGTTTTCTGTGTCAGGAAGGGAGGTAGTAACTGACTAAGTGATGCCAAACTCAGGAGAATGTTGAAGCGTGTCTCACCTTACGTACTTGAATAATCACCTTGTAAGTTCATACAGAACTATGTAGACTGTCTGGTGCATAATATTTAACATTTGTCCAAGTGCATTAATTAAAACTAAATTCTCCTGGCTCTTTTAAGGGCACTAGGGCTTTGCTGTTCAAGGAAATATCATTTGTATATCACATAACCCTTTGATTGCCCCAAAGGCCATGCTAATTCAAAATGTGTCATCTTTTTCATGAATAAAATGATACAGGAAGGCTGCTTATGAATCCACAGTGCAAGCACCATTGCATTTAGGCCACTGCCTTTACAGTGCCATTGTAATGGAAAAAGATTGTTCCCCAAGGTTTGAGGAGAACAATTGCTTTCCAAGACAAGTCCCCTGCAAAGGCAGTTGGAGTACAGAATCTCTGTGCTGGTCTTTTCAAACCAAGCACGGGTGCTCAGGAGCCTGCAAGTGCTGCCCAGGAGGCAGCTACTGCTGCTTTGCTACTAATCTGCTACTTTGGGAGATGGTGCTGGAGCTAGTACTGAGGACCTTTTGGCAATGCAGAGCAGGAGCACCATTACTGATGGTGCTTAGGTGTGGGATCGTGGGGACCCTATGGCCAGGGTGGATGTTAGCTGCCTAGGGATGCTCCAGCTAAGGCTGCAAGCCCTGAGTGAACATGCCCAGAGGAAAGTTTTTTTTCCTGGAGGAGAGAAGGCCTCAGAAGTACAGTACAGAGCATCACCCAAGGGGGATCCAGCCCAAAACCACAATTTTCCTGAGAATTTAATGGCCTTTCGAGCAAGACAAGTGCCTTTGACGGGAAATTTGTTGGTAAGTACATGAACTGGTGACAGGGCCATCCCTAGCAGAGTGAGAGCCCCTTCCTCCTGTCCCCTGCACATCCTGCTTTAGGTTTCATTAAAATAATAGTAAACTCTTAAACTCTTGTAAGGGTTAAACTAATTTCCAGCCCTTGAAAGATGTGGCATTACCTGTTGCTGAGACTAGAGACTTGTACCTATGGCTGATGCAGCAGCAGTTTTTGTTTTTTACCCTTCCCTGCCCTCGTGCTTCTGCCTGAGCTGAAGGGACCACCTCTGTGAATGAAAGCCCACTTCTGTTTCCATTGCTGCTTATTACCAGCTGAGCTTCTCTGAAGGCACAGGAGGAAGGCAAAACAACTTCAGATACAATTGTACTTGTTACAGGGATTTTCAGAAACTTGAATGGCTGTTGCTTGACTCTATAAACTACACCCCATTGCCAGCTTATAAATTACCAGCATTATTATACCTCTCCTTTCAACACTGACTATACTCTCTGCCTGCTGAAATGAAAATGGAAAAATAGGGGGAGGCACAAACACCATTTTCCAAGGCCAGTTCTCATGTTCTCAGGATTTCGTGCCCAATAGTTTTCTAGTCAGTGAGGCATTAAACTGCTGAGCTTTCAAGCCAGTAAATTGCAAAAATAATCTGCTGGTCCCTTCAGCACAGAAAGAAATCTCTCCAGCTGGACTGTTTCTACACATGCTGTCAGGCAGAGAAAGATGTCCACCAGTTGTCACCTCCTCCTTTGGCTTCTGAGGCGACACCCCATAATTCACCGAGTGTGCATAGATGTTGCTGGCACGCACGGCAGCACGAGCAGCAGGGAGGAAAGCAGGCACTACCAGAGGAAACAGACCATAATGAGAGCACAGCTTAGCACCCTCCCACATATGTGCATGCACACGCACATACATACGTCGTGAAATACGAGAAAGAAGGGAGAAACTGGAGGGCAGTGAGGCATAGAGGGTGCCCAGGGAGAAGGGCCTTGACTGTTGTGGCTTCTTTTCAACCGCAAGGATTTAATGCTACGTTAATCTCTGGTCCTCTTGACATCCCTGATCACAATCTTCTGATTTCATCTGAGTCAGCATTTCCAGCACAAATGTTTCTTTTCTGTGGGAGAATGAATTCCACGGGAAAAAAAAAAAAAGGTCCATCTCAGCTGGATACTGATTTTTATTCTCCAATTAATTAAAATAGAAAACTCTTTCCATCCTTGGATGGTGGGAATGCAAAAAAGCTCAGGGATGGCTGAAGTTGTTTTAAATTCACTTCATTTCTGGCATTTAAGGGGAAATACAAAAGTGATCCACTTAAGTGTATTTGAGAAGATACATTATTTGCAAGCAATTAAAAGATTTCAAGTGAATTATCAGCCAGGTACCTGAGAATTAAATCCTTTGCTGATGATACCAGCAGCAAAGCTAATTTGGCTCAACAGCAGCAGGCAGCAATCTCTATGTACGGCCACAACCTTGTGCTGTGATTATATCTCATTGCCCCAATTTACCCAGGTCTGAATAGAGCCAACACTTAACAAAATCCACCAGCACACCCTGAGGCCCCTAGCTTGTCTTGCCACCCAACCCGTCTCCACTAACAGTAAGCTTGGGCTACCACGCCTGTGTGTTGATGCACAAAGTGCGAGTGCTTCTGCTTCAGAAATGTGACTAAAAGTAGTATCTCAAGCTTTTAAATTGTTTTCCAAAGCAATATGCTTAATTCTGTAAGATTGTCATTGCTGTTGAAATAAACGGAATGTTGGGGGCTAATTTCAGAGTGGGCAATATGTGGATAGGCTGAGCTGTCAGAGGTAATGAGGCAGAATGGACCACTATGATTTTATCTACCCCAAATGTTGTTATCTGACTACTTCTCAGGAAGTATATCTTCAAGGCAGTGAGGCTGAGTGTCTGTCTAGCTGTGACTCTGATCTCCTGCTTTGTCAGAGAGCTTGTGGAAGTGATTTTGGAGCTAAGGAATTACATGTCTACCAAGGGATATACTGTGTTTTGGTTTGCTTTGCTTTTTTTCTGTATGTGACATGGCCCCGTGCTCTTAGACAACAACAAATTTCTGTTGCATGTGAGAACCAGTGATTAGAGTGACACTTCGTCTCTGAAACTTGACTTGGAAGTCTTTGCAAATTATCAGTGGAAGGGGAAAATTATTGGGAATATTACATGGTAATAGCAAAATACTTACACTTTTCTAAGCTGTAACTTCCTTCTTTGGTCCAAAACCTTTTGAGTAAATACAGTCAATCTGTCAACATGATTGTTGTGCATGGTTGACCATGGGAGTCCAACTGCTAGAAAATGTGCGTCGTACGTGGTAGCCCTGTATATAGTAAAGTTATAATTAAAAAGAGTCATGGGAAAAATGTCCAAATATCTATTTATTATCCTGAAAACTCTATTTATTACAATGTATTTACTGTACAGTTCAATGTTGGTTTAGAGTGCCTGTGTAAGTAGGATTTAAAGCCACATGGAAAAAAAAAAAGTTCAAACAAGACAAAAATAGTGAATTTAGAGAATAAATTTGGAATGTAAAGTCATCATTTCTCCCTTCAATCTGTGACAGCTCATGGCCTTCAGACGAGTAACCTGAAAGATTAAAAAAAAAAAAAAGTACTTGAAATGTGTATCTGAACACTTGGGGTAGGCTGCTCTTTGTGCCAAGTTTTCTTTCACATATGCTGCATGAGAATTTGATTGGCTTTGTGATTTTTATCCTAGCTGAAACAAATGCACATGTTGTTCTTATTTGTATGAATGGCTAATCCATTTTAATATGCTGTTTTGACACATGTTCATGACTTTTGCAAGTTAATAGAGGTGATTAACATCTGTCATGCCTTTCCTTCAGCACTTTTTTCTTTATACTGGCTTATATTAAGGCTAACAGGGAAGTGTATCCTTGTGCCAGTGCTAGTGATGTGGAATTTTTTGAGGCCTGATATGCATCAACTTGGTACAGTACCAGTAACCCCAACATGCATCCCGTTTGGAATGACCCTCTACAAAATCATCAGTGTATGAAATTCCTTTAGGCATTTAGTCTCACTGCCTCAGTTTGCCCCCAGAATGCTGCCATCTGGAACTCTCTGTGTGGAGGTTAGGACGAGGACAACCTTTGGGTACAAGTAATAGTCAGGGAGATTTGTGGTGATTCCTCAGTACTTCTTCTTGCCACAAGGCAAGGGTCAATCGGGTGTAAAGTGGCAGCTAGCAACATTTCTTTCCTGCTTTATTTGTACATGTCTAAACCATTTCTCTGGATATTAACTGTCTTCTCTGAAACAGATAGCTTAACAAATCTCCTGCAAGTTGGCCCATTAGCTACTAGAAAGAACCGAAGGAAAAAAAAATCACTTGGCCTAACCTTATACACCTAATTTTGATGTCATTGTCAGATTCATAACAGGATCCTGAAGTGGAAGCTGTGAATCATCAGTTGGAGGAGCATCTGTCAGTCCACTGATTACAGGAGGATCCTACAAAGAGTAACCTTGGGCAAGACATAGGTTTCGTCTCTAAAGAAGTCAATAGTTCTGTTGAACTTAAACCCAAATTCCAAAACCTGTAATCAAGATGTTCTTAGGAGAAGAGGATAATCTTGTGCTCCAAGAGATTGGAGAACATCAAAATAAGAGTAATCAAACTCTGAGCTTTGGGGAATAAAAAAAAATCCTCCTAATGGAAACTGAATATTTTTCTGATTGTTTCCATCTGTACTACACACTGGCTATCCCATGTGATTGTAACCGATTAGAAGGGAGGAGGAAAACAATTTTCCAGAATTATTATGCAGCACTCATGCAGTAAGTACATTCTGGTTCACAATTACTTTGTATGTAAAAGCCAGGTCCTTCTACAGTATTTGTATGGAAAGAGTTATCTAAAGAGAGGCTGTGTACACTGTGGCTGCCAAGGTGCTGACCACATGAATACCCGTGACATAGACTTGGCAAGAATGAGATTAGCCTCGTTATCTTGGCCAAATTCCAGAATAAGCAGATAAAGTTGGACAACCTAATTTTCTCTCAGGCTCATCAGGAGATACTAAGTGTGATGCTACTGCTTTATATTTTAGGTAGTTGTTCTTATTATACAAAGGGGATATAGAATATTGCCCTCATGACATCACGTTTAGACTAGCTGTCCAGAAGTGGAAATGACAATTAATCATACAGGTCAATCACACCATCACTTGGGTCTTCTGATTCTTTCCTAGTGCTGCTTAATAGATCTTCCTCCCAGTCAGGCAAGGGGAATGTGACTATACCCTCAGCAGGCTTCAATCAGAATACCTTCTATTAACTTCAGCAAATTACCTGCTTGCTTTACTGAAAGAGTCTAAGGAAAAGTTTGTCCTGGGACCATTAAGTCTGAAAAGTAGTATGAAGTGTACTGAAACTCATAATGATATAATACACGCTGCTAGATGAGGGGTCTCCATTAAAAGGCTTCCTGGTGCTGTTGAGAAGCATATGGCATCCTCTCTTCTCATTGCAGGGCGAGTCCTGCAGCAAAGAACAAGGGTCAAAAAGAGCTAAATAGCTGTGACTGACAGTTAGAGACTGTTACTGTCATGGTAGGAGGCACTAGATGTCCACAAGAGAGGTCTGGGTTCCTTTAGGCAAAAGGTCTGTTCCAAAAGTACACCCTACACATGCCTTTGTGCAGGCAAAGGCTTCACGCTAACAGCACATGCTACTGACACTGTTAGCTCTTTTAAGGGAGCTGCTGGATAAATGGAGCTGGCCATGAACAAGGGAGACTCTGCGTTGGTCTCTGATTAGAATCAGTACTTGAGACAATGCTGGTCTCACAAAGCAAGCATTGGCATGAAGTTAGGATTCCTAGGAGATGGAAATGACTTTTTCTCCCAGGGCTACCACTCCCATTAACTGGAGACATGAGACCCCCCCACTTGCTACAAATTCAGCTTGATATCAGACTCATTACTCAAGTTCCCTTCATTCAGGCAGTGTGACAGGCAGCAAAATAATGGCCAAACATCAGGCAATGGGTATAGCACCCTGCAGCTAGGATCCAGAAGTTGCTAGCCAGTCTCTCTATATAAACAAAACCCTGCTAAAATACAGTATCACGCATTTGCTAATTAGCTACATTGATGACTGTATACATTTCATACATATGCACAGTAGCCACTATGCTGCTAAAGCTAAAGGGCTGGTTAGGTTGTAGACCCCTTGCTTTCATTACCTATCAATATCTGCAGTACTCACCATTATTCAGCATCTTTGCTTATCGAAGAGTCTGTGGTAGCTGACAGGTTCCCACGTGCCATTTTCCCGAGCAGCGAAGCCCCAGTTTGTCCCAGCTGGTCTTGTAATGAGCTGGGGGGTTGTGAGTAAATAAAACAGAGATTAAAACCCAAATCTGGACTATTTGAAAACCAGGCTGCTATTTCTCGCAGAGTTACATCATAGCACAGGACAGCCTTGTGCCTGGCATCGGCAGCTGCTCTCCGTAGGTCCCTCTGCTCTGGGGGACGAGCACTCATTTCATGGCAGGTGAGCAATGGCTCTGTGATCTCCTCCCACTAAGAGCTCCCGAAGGGAAGTGCAGTTCTCTTGCCAAGCCTCCTGCTCCAACCTCACACCAGACCCTGAGCAGGCTCTTGGAAATCAGCCCACACTTGAGGTGAGCTCTGCAACACCACTGCTGTGTGCTGACGAGTACTCTGGGCTCAGCAGCTAAAAAAGCGGGGGGAAAACTCAGTAAATTGCTATCATGCAAGATTCACTGTTCTGGATGGCTGAGTTAAGCTTCACGTTCACAAGGAATTTGTTTGGAAGTCGTGCCTAAAATATACAGTGGTACAAGTTCACGTGAACCAAAGTGACAAAAAAAACCAAAAACGATTAATCATAATGTGTCACAATTTAGCATGAAACTTGTCTGGACTCCCCCTGACATGAAACCAGGCATTTAAAAAATACCTAAATCTGTCTTTTAAATGCATATTGTAAAGACTTGGAAATGCTCAGTGTCTTATAAGCTTGCAGTAAAAAAATTTCTGGTTTAGTTGTAGGTATCTCTTAATCTTAATTCAGTCTATACTCAGTCAAGGTTTTCATTGGTATCAGTGGGAATTGTCCTGAAAAATGCTTTTACAGAACCTGTAAAGGCTGTTGTATTTGATTCATTTTTATTTACACCCACCCTAAAAAAAAAACACAACCAAAACCAAACCAAACAAACAAAAAGAAACCCAAACCCACAACTCTATTAATTTCATCTTTGCTTGAGTCATGTGTTGTAATTCATAGTACTTCTCAATGCTGCTTAAACAGGGATTTAGATGAAAGTGCTTTGTGGAATATGGCTTTTGTTAGAGCTGGTAGAGGCACTGAAATTCCATTCTTTCAATTTTAAATCTGAGATTTCTTTGCAGGCTAATACAAAGTACAAATACATACATGCAAGTATATTAAAAAAAGTCACCCAAAAAACTCCCACCAAAAAACAAAACAAAACAATGCGGGCAAAAGAACTGGATTGTAGATTAATTAATAATTACTCAAGAAAAATGTCATAGAGCAGCCCTATCAGTTCATGTCCATTTAAGTTCCCACCCATTTTAATTCATATATTTGAATTGCTGTTCAAGCTCTATCCACTTTTTCTATTTAATTAAATAGAATATTTTCTTCTAGCATGTTCCATGTGCCAAAAAATAATGAAAGCCAAAGCTTTTCCAGCCATGGACAAACAGACTCCATCTTCAGTGGGATAAATTCACCCATTCTAGCAGCCTTCCAGTACTTAAAGGGGGACTACAGGAAAGATGGAGAGGGACTCTTTATCAGGGAGCGTAGTGATGGAATGAGGGGTAATGGTATTAAACTGGAGGAAGGTAGGTTTAGGTTAGATATTAAGAAGAAGTTCTTCACTGTGAGGGTGGCGAGACACAAGAATAGGTTGCTCAGAGAAGTTGTGGATGCCCTCTCCTGCAAGTGTCTAATGCCAGTTAGGATGGGGCTTTGGAAAACTTGGTCTACTGGGAGGGTCCCTGCCCATGGCAGGAGGGCTGGAGTTAGATTTTCTTTATGGTTTCTTCCAACTCAAACCATTCTATCATTCTATGAAGTTACACTACACATAAATGTTATCCAATATACACAGCAACGTTGCCTCGGTGTCATCAGTTCTAAGGGGTTCTGGGGGCAACAGTTGCATGCTCAAATCCTTCCCTTTCAGGTCACAGATCTGGCATGATTTAAATAAATTATGTCCAAAATATGGTAGGCCAATATTTTATTTGTCATTCCTTTGTCATTATGTTATGCTACATTTACTGGTAAAACAAATATCACACTTTTCTGAATTTAGATACTGCTGTACTGCATATCTTATTTCCTGCTTTGCTATTCCTTGGTTCACACTATGTTCCCTTGTAGCTGTTGCAAACCTCAGACGACTGGTGAGAGAAATCTGCTGCCTGCCTTATTTTTCTTTTAACAGTGAAATTATGTTCACTTTTAATGCATCGTTTCTTATGTGAAAAGACAATTCCAAATGATGAAGATCCCACCAAGGATCCCACCAAGCCTTCTCCTCTTAACACAGATCTGGCCCAGCTCCCTCAAGCTCTCCTCACAAGTCCTATACTATGGTCCACAACCAGTTTGGTGGCCTTTGCCAGACTGGATCCAGGATGTCCATGTCTCCCTTGTGCCAGGGAGCCTGGAACTGGACCCAGCACTCCAGGTGTGCTCTCACCAGTGCTCAGCAGAGACAGAGGATCACCTCCCTACCTCTCTCGACCTGCTGCTGATGCAGCGCTGGATGAGGTCGATACATACATGGGCAACTATAGATGGCAAAGAACCTATCATAATGTTCATTACACAGGTAAAATAACTAAGCAAGGGAAAAAAATGTAGGTGTCAAAAATTACATCAACAACAAGACAAGGCAGGATTTCTGGAAACAGAAATAAAAATGCTTTCACAGAAGAAAGCACTTGGAATACTGCTAACTCACTTCAGAAAAAGAGCAGTGATGTGTAAGAGGAATGATGTGACAAGACTGAGATACGCACTGATTTTGTTCTGATTTCAACATGATAAAATCAGAAGATGGAGGAGTGATACTGTAATGCAGCAGAGTCACTGTTCTGCAAAACAGTGCAGATCAGAATCACTGCAGCTGCAAAATTTGTAGTAGTTCGCACAGCAAATAAAGGCCAGAATCATAAGGAGCAAATTGAAAGCAAAAGTATATAAAATAAACATGGCAAATGAAGAAGCAAAATATCTTTTCTGTCTGCAAACAAGAAACACACACAATTTATCTCATGACTTTTACCTGGAAGTACCAGATTTTCATCTACTTCTTTCCTTCTTTCATCCCATTCAAGTGTTTATAGTGTTTTCAATAAAAAGGGATTCACAACAAATAAATACACAAATTGCTGAGACTTAGAGATACCTTATAATATTTGTTCTCCTTCATGCAGGTAACCTTCAGGAGGACTGTCCTGGTTTGAATGAGAGCAGAACAAATTCTGTTCAGTGATTTTACTTTTCAGCTCAGATGATGTATGCGAGTTACTCAAATTGCTGGTGGTCAAATTATCACAGAAACAGGTTACAGAAAATAGGAGCCCTCCTAGGATGTCTCTCCTACTTTCCATGAGACACTGTGCTTTCTCCAGCTGTCAGTGTCAATTTGCTATTGGAGCAATATAAAAGACTATGAGAGCCCTCTACACATCAGTCCTAAGAAGCTCTAAAATCACTGAAAGAATCAAGGGTAGAAAAGATATAGATGATGTCACTTATGTGGACAAAGCTTCTGGGAAGTGAAGTGACTTGCCTGGGGTTATGTGCAAAGCCAAGGGCAACACAGATCCACTACTGGCTGGCCCTGTGTGCATGCCTCAGTTACATACTTCTTGCAGGAGAATCTCCTCAGCTATGGTCTAAAGACTCTCACAGACTTCCTGATTCAACCAGCATGGCTGCCCATAACAATTTCATTAAGCTATTTCTGTACTTGTTAGTCTTTTCCCTGGTAGAAGACTATGCTGAAAATACTATGTTCTACGCTCCACTCCTAAAACAAACAACATGCAGATAAATATGGTGCAAAGCATTTACCACAACTGAAAAATAAACTTCTAACCACAATGAGGGAGGGGAAAAGAGCTGGGTATTTTGTGGTCCCTGAAGGAAATTGAAATGTGCTTTTTGGTGGAGACATGCTTCAAAAGATGAAACCAAGCAAATGGGGAAAATGTCTCTTTTTCTTGGGTATGCACAGAGTACATATTAATAGTTGCCATAAGTTAAATGGGAAGTACCATTGATATTATTGTCTGTTTGTTATTAAATAAAATCATTTAAGCTTTGTTCTTTTCTCCAGAAGATTGAAGAAAGACATCACCCTGAATCAAATCTGATCAAGTTGCATTTTAGCATATCATGCCCTTGCTACAATACTCTTCAGACAGTGGCTGCTGCAAAACATTTTGTTTAGTGCCTTGTTTATTATTGTTTTTCTAGAGGAAAAATGGTCCAAACCATAATTTATTTTTCTCCAAAATTCCAATGGTCTGCTATACTTTAAAAGAAAACAGATGATAAAGGCTTCTTATAAGGTTATGTGTCTTCTGTAAGGGACTTTGGAAGACAATGGAATTAATTTACCAAAGAAAAAGAATGAGACAAAAGAGAGAAGAGATGGGGGGGTAAAAAAAAAGAGGAGGGAGGGAGAGTAAGGGGGGAAAGAAAGAAAGAGAAAGAGGAGAAAGAAAGGGAAAGGGAAAGGGAAAGGGAAAGGGAAAGGGAAAGGGAAAGGGAAAGGGAAAGGGAAAGGGAAAGGG
>JANHFX010024586.1:31954-42341 GCA_027560015.1 Chloroceryle amazona | reverse complement strand
GGGAAGGGAAGGGAAGGGAAGGGAAGGGAAGGGAAGGGAAGGGAAGGGAAGGGAAGGGAAGGGAAGGGAAGGGGAGTTAGGTGAGGCAGGAAGAGGAGAGACTTTAAGTTCAGTGATGTAGTCAGTGAGTTTAGCTTTTAAATTAAAATGACAAGGATTTTCTAGACTAGTGTTTGTATAAACATTCAGAAAGATATTTGTGTTTGTGTGTACTTCAGAAGTCCCCAAAAGGATTATAAGAAAATAATTTATATGTTATTGAACCAGACATTTTCATGTCTCCACAGACTCTCAGATGATTCATGTCCTTTCTTAATGACAATAATACAGTAGGCTTTGGCCACTAGCGAGCAGAGCTGGCTTGGGTTGGTGACCTAGAGATGAAATGTTTACTGCCAATCTCCTGGGCAACCATCTCCCCCTACAGGCACCTTTAAATAAATCTTCCTTATTTTGAAAAGACCCTTTGGAAATATGCCATTTGAAGCTATTGAGAAAACTTCCAAAAATCCTTTTGTTTAAGGCTTGTTTTCATAAGTATTTTGTGTAAGACAGGCAAAGTTTTCTTGCCTTAAATTTTAAGTAACTTGCAGATCTTAACATGGTTTTCTTCCTTCCATTTCTCAATGTCTTATGCCGTAGCCTGTGGCATGGCACTTTGCCCACAAGCATTCCTGCATTAGACACTGCTTAGGCGCATGAATCCCAGCTGTCATCTCTGCTCCAGGGAGGAACCAAAAATGCATTACCTCTCTCAGTCCAGCTTTCTCTTCCACATTGCCTTGCACACCCCAGGTACCTCTGCAAACCCCCTATTAAAAGTGAATTCTAAGAGGAAAAAAAACACCCAACATGATGGAAATAGAAAACTGCTCCTGATGTAAGCTACTAAATACAATTTTAAATGAGGGAGAATGAGAGTAAATTGCTTTACCATAGCCCAGCATGCATATGCAGTATTTATGTGTAGAAACAGAGAAGATAGAACCTGACACAAAGCTGTGTTCTTGGAAATCAACTAATAATCTCCATATTTAATATTCCCAGAAGGCAATGCTTAATATTCCCATTGATTTCAAAGAGATGCCCATCTGTTTGCGAAACTATCATATAAAAACAATGGTTCCAGTTCTCAATGTCTTACTCAGGCCTTTGTGAAACCACTTACTGGAATTTTTATCTGTGTTAGGAATTCAAAACAAGGCACAATAAATAAGTTATAATTCAAATTTTAATATGATGAAACACTCAGAATGAAAGTTGAGTCTAGTTTTTTTTATTATCTTTGTAACTTTCTGCACTAAGAGGGGATCCCTACTGACAACATGTAATTTCTCTCTTTACAGCTCCATACATGCAGGGTCAGTTATGTCACTCTACCTTCAATCTTTTACCAGTTTGTATCTCTTAAGGACATGGATGAAATACTTAACTAAATGCAGACTCAGGTACCTTATGTTTTGAGTTTCAACTGCAATTTTAGTAAGTTTGCATCCTGCCAAGAAAAGAACAAAGTGAAACAGCAAATTATATATCTATATCTATATGGGCAATCTACTCAGAGCTTTGTCTTCTCTTTAACTGTCTAATCCACAGATGCCTAAAACTGACCACTGTAACTCAGTGTGTCTATGGCAAGGGCATTGGCAGTGCTCATTCTGCCATGTGCAACAAGCTCGTCCCTTGGTGGAGGAGATAAGACACTTTCCCTTTAGGCTCCAGATGTTGAGTTGACTCCCCTTGCACTTACCTTGCCAGTTCATGACCTCTGGTCTAGTTGCATCACAACAGTGCACCAGGCTTACCCATGGCCACCTCTCTCTGTACAAGTCAAGTTGTCAGGGCCAATGCAGCTCAACAGGCAGTCATGGACATAACAGCTCCATGCTTAGAGGATTTGGGCTTGGCTGATGCCTGAAAATCCAAAGAATTTACATGACTTTCATTACTGACGACTGCCAGAGCAGACTGCACACCCCTCGTCTCTGAGGAAACCAGAGTCTCACTTTGAGGATATTTAAACTAGAGGGAAAGGGAAAGAAAATCTCTCACTTTTCCATCACTTTCTTGATGAGACTGGTGCAGACTCCCATGGGGAGGGCAGAGAGATCTCTACTGTCCTAAGCATCTGGGTAACCTGCCATTGCTGCAGTTGGAGGCAGAAATCACTTCCCAAAGATGTCTGAACTCACTGATTTACCAACCAAGGTTACAGACATGGTTGCTCTAACTGACAAGTGTTTGTGCCCTATGGTGAATAGTAACTCAGAGGGACCAGGAAGTAAGGAAACCATCAGGACTGAGCTGAAGGGTCTGAGGGTCTAGAGCAAACAATATTTTGCTTTGTTGCCTGGGAGTCATGGCCAGGGAGAGCCACTGGCAAATGGAAAGGGATTCTGGTGGTCTAATCTTCCTGGAAATCTCCATATGCATCTTTAGGAAGTGAGCAGTGTTCCTCACTGGCAGCAATATTTTCCAGAAATATATGGACAACACAGCTATCTGTGTGGTTTCTTTCTGCATGTGAGGGGAGCCATCAGCTCCACTCAAGGGGTTATGAGCCAGTAGTGCTCTGGAGAAGATGATTTTTAAAACTTTAATTGGATTTCTTCTTTTTTTTTTTTTTTAGCCAAATCCCAGTACTAAAAAGAGAAAAAATGTGAGTCCCAGAGTGTACAACCCTGTTGTGAGCAAATACCAGAGAAGACAAACAGCATCTGAGATAAGGGTCTTCCCTGAGTTATGTGGGAATTTACATAAGAGATGCTGCAAACAACCCTTGTGCAGTCTCAGGCAAACTTTCACAAAGAAATTGTACAGGAATCTGAAATGCTAGGGATGAATGGGTGGATTACAGACAATTTTTCAGATTGGCATGCCCATTTTCATACACGGCAGCATGTCCTGAGGTAAAAAGAAAGACCAAAACCAAGGAAAACATGGCTTTTTACTGGGAGTAATACGAGTTACTAGAGTGAGATGACAGTAATACAGCAGCACAATAAGGATTTTGAAATGATGAAATTACTTTGCCATAGCAAAGAGCCACAGAATGAGTTGGGATAACATCCCTAAAGAAAAGCAATGGATTTTACATTTGAGAGGAGAGCCAGGTATTTCATTATACTGCCTGTGTATATCACGATCAGATGAGGAGTTGCGCAACTTACAGCTTGCTCCAAGCCACATGTGAAGAGACTGGGGCAATGGCTGTTGGCTTGGGTTGTTAGGATATCACGTACTTGATTGCTCAACAATGCAGTTATAATTAGAAGAGTAAAGACAACTTTATGGAACAATTTAAGGGTTTTGTTCTTCCCAATGGGATGGTGAGAACTGACAAAGCAGAGCTTGGTGGCCTCCTTGCAATCTTTCTCACAGGGCATTCTTGTATGGTTTGTTACAGGCCTGGTGTGGAACTACAGGGCCTTTTGAGACAACTTCACAGACCCACCATGGACAGGTAAATCTCAAAGACAGTGATGGAAAGGTGGAAAAGAAGGTTTCATTTTGAATAAGAGACTTGGAATCAGTCACATTCACAAAGAATATTAGGAACTCTTCTGATCAGGCAAGTCATCATGGATGTCCAAGCATGAAAGACAGATGAAGGATATTAAATCAGCTGCACTAGTAACAAATCTTCTTTTCCGCAATTGCTTTTCCCTTTTTGAGCAGCATTACAGGTTTTTCAGATTTTGGTAAGTAAGTAGCAGAGCTAGTTTGGGGAGCTACCAGAAGAAAGAAACCTAGCAAGAAAAAAGCACAATTCTGGAGAATCATCTTTGTTGTCAACCCTCAGAACTCAAAAGCCAAGCTGAAAGCTGTAAAATGCAGGTTTTCATTTTAGGTGGAAGGCTGGGAAAAACAACAAGGAAATCTTCCTGTCCCAGTTGTACGAATAAGGCTGAGTTCTGGACAGCAGCAGATGCTGATTGTAATCACTAAGAATGTTTCCAAGATGGAAACAGGAAAAACAGACTTTGTTCTCACCTTGTCCAGCCACAGTATTTGTGTATTAAAACTATAAGGTACTGCCTGTCTGGCTTGATCTTCCATCCCCATGTATTCTGTTACATGGTTGTGGATTTCTTTGTATGTAGACTATTGTGTCTGAAGAGAAGGCAATACCAAAACCTTCCAGGGTGAAATAGGATTATCTTCGGTATCTATTAGCACACTCTCTCTCTGCATCCAGTAGACATAGAAAGGTTCTGTGGAGTCCCCAAGGAGAAGAAGGCTCTATGATCCATCACTGCAGATGCCATGGTTTTTCCAGAGAGGTGGGAAGGCTGCTGAGTAGCTTTGGAAAGAGCAGGGTGCTTCTGGAGACCCTACCTATCTCCAGAATGGGTTCTAGAGTTGTAGAAATATAAAACTGGAAAGTACCACAGGGGATTATCTATGACCTCCCTTTGCTCAGAGGTAGGATGGCATTTGATGAATGGAAGGTTTATCTTCTTTGCTTTCGAAAATCTTCACTGGAGGAAACCCTCTACTCTCCCTAGGCTGCCTGTGACACTGCTTCAATATTTCTTTAATAATAAATGCTTTTTCCTAACACGTAACCTGAACTACCTTTACTTAAAATTAATCCGCTTATTTCTTGTCCTAAGACTAGTGGACATAGTGAGCAATAAAATAATTTTCTCTATAACTGTTTGCATATTAGAAAACTGTCATTGTGTCTTCCCTCATTCTTGTCTATTCCAGACTAAGCAAACTCACTTCCTCTGACCTTTCTCATAGGTCAAATTTCCCCAACCTCAGCTCCTTCTTCCTTCTATTCTTCTTACTACATGATTCACATGGGGTAGTGTCCTGAGGCCCCAAGGTCCCTTCATTTCCCTGGGTGAAGTCTGGACTACTGAGGTCTCACCAGAGAAAGGGTAGACAATACCCTCCTACATTTTGCAAATAAAAGTTCTGAAGTTACGCTCTAGAAATCTTCCTTGTTTACAGTTACACTGTTCATCTACAATAAATAAAACCAAAATGTAGGTGAATGTAAAGGATCTTGGTAGACTATCCTCAGACTGGGCTGTAACTTCATAATATATATTGGTCACATTAATATTTTATCACTAATCTTGAGCTGTAATTCAGGAACTGAATTGTACTGTGAAAATATTTTTGCTTCCCGATGGGACAAGATGGTAGAGTGACAAAGATAAACCTGCAGTACTTACACAAAGTCAGTCGATGTTGCATTACTTTATATTTTTATAGCATCCTATACACTGCCATGGTAAACCTGCTGTCTGAATTTGCAGTGCTTTTGATTGTTTTTTCTCAGGTTCTCTCCAGCAGTACATGTAACACAGTAAAGAGAATTACAATCTATCTGGCAGTAAGGCAAGGAAAGGCGTGCAGCTTGGACTTCAATTTTCAGAAAGTTCATGTGTCAAAGAGTAAGAAATGGCTGCTCATCTTTCAGAGTAACTAAGCAGTACCATGGAAAAAGAAAAGGATTTCTACAGAGAAAAGCCCATACAGAGGTTCTTGCCCTTCTGCAGCTCACCAGGCTACTTTTACAGGGGGCTTTTTTTACTAGAGGTTTCTCTATTGGAAAAATTCAGGCAATTGTGCTCTACCACAGGGAGCAAGATCAAGAAAAAGCTATAGTGAAAGATCCTCAAGGAATATTTTTCAGATCATCAGGCAGTCTTGTATTGATTACATGGCTGTCTCAGTGGGGCATTTTGTGCCTTCAAAATAACAGCCTTCTCTGTAAGTGCAGGGATAATAGTGACAGACATTTTTAAGGCAAGCTGTTTACCAGAAACAGCCTATGAGAAAAGCACATAATAGACAAGACTGTCCCTCAGGCAGTTGCTGTGGATTGAAAGAGACTGAGAAGGTTTTTTTGATTTCCAAACTTGTAACTTCTTTACTTTTTGAGACCTCAGAGGACACCTTGTCTTCTCAGTCAGTGAAAGGTATTTTTGACAAGTACTTTGTTTCAGATTGTCATAGTTAGCACAGAATTTATCTTACCTATGGCCTTGCTGTTACAGTTCAATCTGGTCACTCAGTTATTGGCTAGCAAAGCGTGGCAAAATGACAGCTCTGGAAAGGTTGGTAGACACAAGAGCAAAGAAAGAGAAAAAAGCTTTTTTTCAGTCTCCATGTGAAAACAGAAAGGGTTTGACCTGCTGTAGTGTCCATAGCTGTAGTTTCATTTTGGACATTTTCGTTCCATGAATATGAAAAAAAAGGAGGGAAAGAGAAGAGAGAAATACTGCAGATCCCCCTACAGTAGAAAAGTGCCCCAGAAAGGCTTGCTCCAAAGCAGCATATTAAAATCCACAGATGCTCCCCATTTACATCCTGTCGATGCTGGGTCATGTCCTGAGCACACAGGTACAGGGATTTACTTAATGTGTGAACTACAAAATCTCAAACACCACCACGAATTAACTAACCCTAGCAATACATCACCAAGATGGAGGAAGAAGGGGTTTTATCTGTTATTCATGATTAGTTGTGTTGAGGACCTGCAGTAATCTTGGGTTTAACTCTACAGCATTGAAACCAATAGCAGAGTCATTCCATTAGTAATAAGGGAGGAGAATAACGATTCTTCCACAATTCTGTACTTGGGCAAAGCCCATATTAAAGAGAAACATTAAAGAGGATGGGAGAGGACAGCCTTTTCATGCTGTAAATTATCAAGTCCCATTTAAGCTCCTGCACAATGGCTTTGAATTAGAAGCACCTTCTGGAAGCTCAGGCATTTGTGACCTAATACATAAAAGCCTTCATTTAAAAGACACAAAAGTTGAGAGACTGAAAGAAAAGCATTCAGCAATGAGATGTATAGTTTTGTTCTCTGCATAAGTTACATTAGGAAAAGCAAACTCATGCAATGTCATGAGTTGTTTTCATTCTGAAGATGAAGACATTTCCCATAGTTTTCTACATTGGCCTTTTATATGTGTATCATGATGTTTCTCATAAGCTTTAATGAAAAGTTGCCTCCTGATGTTCCTCTAAAGATGCCTGCATACCAGGTAGGACCCCATTAACCAAAATTCAGATGCATTTTGCTGAAATCCTACATGTACACCAACACCCTCTTGTCAGACATACACATCTGCATGTAGAAAAACAAAGATATAAGGCTGAGTTTCAATGCTAGACTCTGGTTTCCTTCTGCACTCATGAAATTTGCACAGAGGAAACAGTTCAGACTAGTGAGTGAGACAGTTTTGCTTTGACCACAGACATATTACACTTACAAAGATTTAAGGTAACGTTATTGTGAGTCATTTAACACCAACAGATTTAAAACAGTGTATGAAGGGACTATGAAGCTTTCATGCTCTTTGAAAATGCAGTCCCTAGCCTTTTCTCTACAAAGAAACACAATGAAAATATAAATTATACCCCCCAGGGAGAGGCGTAAACAAAGAAATGGGAATAAAGTATTAATTAAAAGATAATTAGTGTTTATAAATCAAGGGTGAGGTTTCACGACTGGCTTAGCCCAGTCTATGAGTAAACCTGTGCCAAAGCCATGGTCCCTCCTTCACTACCTCCTGCTGCACATCTCTCCACATCCCTTTACTGACTACAGCAATCTTGGGATCACACACCAACTTGGATCAGTTAGGTAAGAAAAAGGAAAGTGAGAATAAGAAATATCCCTATCACACCTCCTCCCTTCCTGGTGGAGTATGAGGAAAAGATGCAGGAGCTTAAATGAAAGCAGGAAGATGCAGAAAATGTTGAAGACTTTGGGCAAATAACTTCAGCTGATATAGATCTAACACCAATACATTCAAGTATATTTGTAGCAACTGAAGCTGATAAAAATCAGCCATTGTTGTCAAATCACTTCTGCAGCTAATCTCCAGTAACCACTGTCTTCATCAGAGCCTTTATTTCACATGCTTCCACACATGGTGATGTGTTTCTTACCTAATATTGATGGTTTTCCAATCTGACAGAGAAAGCAGCATTGGATTATTTGTCACTGAAATGACTATAACCATAGCATGCTAACCATGAGTCATTCAGCCTAATATCTAAGTTAGTCACCCAGATCCCCCTGCAGTCATCAAGCAGACAAGATAGACAGCTTCAGATTTGTTTTTAAGATATGGTTAATAAATCCACTTGGGGCTGGCAGTCCTCTCCATGTATCAGGACTCCAATGTGCCTAGATTTTATGTCTTTCTGGACATCACAAGTCAAAAAGTCCAAAAAGTTGTGCTCAGCTTCCAAATAAGAACTATGTGGTAGTTTTGGTTTGTTTTGTTTTTTAAAATAAGCTTTGCTAAAAAGAATCTAGAAGATGCAGCTGAGGATGTGATGGGGATAATAGTGAAGGACTCTGTGCTGAAATCTTGCTATTGTTTCCTCACTTGTTGTCTATTAGGTAAGCCTTGAAAAAGGTTAAAGAGAAATGATGTGATTAAATTGCAAAAGAAGGTGCTTTACTAGACACAAGACAGTTTTCACAAAGATGAAGTTGTATCCAGGCAAAGAACATGTAAAATAATAGCATATTGAATATAAAAAGATAAGTAAGCCAAAAGAGAGCAAGAAGCAAGTGATGAAAGAGTCAAAACCAGGATTAAACTCCTCCAGCACATCAGGAAAGAGTAAAATGCCCTCTGGAGAGTCCAGAAGGCTAAAGTGATGATCACTCAGAGAAGTTAAATGCCATAACTTTTTAGAAAAGGATATGTGAAATCTGGAAAAGAGCAATGAAGATGATAAAGACAAGAAACATCTTCTACATGAAGAACAACTGAGTAATAGCAGAAGTCTTCAGTCTGGAAAAGAGACAACTTGAGTGAGATATGATAGATGTCTACAAAATCATGAGTGACCTGAAGAAGATGCTTAGGAATTAACTTCTTCCTGTCTCTTCCAATATATGAACTAGGAACCATCACACAAAGGCATTAGACCCAGTTTTGGAGCTAATAATTTTGTTCTTCATGCAACATAGACCTATAGCCTTTCTTGTCAAAGGAAAGAGTTCACATGGGCTCAAAGACAGACTGGACAAGCAGTTGGAGGAAGGATTTGCCAAAGGTAACCAAACAGACAAACAGCATCAGATCCCCAAAAATTCTCCTCACCCAAAAGACACTGAACATGGCAGAGGACTTAAAGAGGGAAGAATCATACATTCCTGTCCTGTCCTTATTGATCATACATTTATGGACTCTGTTGGAGAAGGAAGACCAGGTAAGAGGGACACTTGCTCTCAAGTAGTACAGACATTCCTATGGCAGCTCCCGCATCCTATGCTGATAAAGTGAGATGAAAGAAGTACCCAAGATGGACACCTAAATTTTATACAACTAAACTATGTAAAGTGAAGACTTCATCTTGTATATGTAAGATGCAGAGGTCTGTTCATCTTTTTTCATGGGATTCTTTCTTGAAAAAATGAGTTGATCCTTCTTCCATTTTCAAGCAGTTTAAAGGATCACAGGGTCCTGGACAAGTACTAGTCCCCAGTTCTTACTCATCTACTTTCCTCATATTTTCTTGGTAGGTTTTTGGAGGGGCTTGGGCGGGATGTGTGTATGTGTGTGTTGTATTGTTTTTGTATTTCTCAGGAGAGCAATTTTCTGTTTCCAAATTTTCCACATCAAATCAACAAATATTATTTTATCCAGTATAAATTTTAACACATAAGCCAGTCTGATGTCATTGGTTTCAGAGCAGCTAAGCCCTAAGGATTCTAACAGCATAGTTCAAGAGGTGTACTTACTTATTTAAATGTGTTCTCCCTCTTCATGAGGGAGAGGGTTTGCACGTGTACACAAACCTGCACAGCTCTACAGGGGAATATACACTTCAGCTCTTGCAGCAGCAACTTCTAAATGCATTATCATACATACAAACTAGCAAGGTTCTAGACTGTGAGTGGCTCTTTGCTATCATATATTTTTGAAATCATTTATACTCAAAATTCTGTATATTAAAGACAATTTTTTCATACGCTAGATGGATGGAAAGCATCAGCTACTTGAGAGCAATGTCAGAGTCAGGACATGCATTTTTTTAGGATAGATTTGTCAACAGCTCATAAAATCTAATATCTAACCCTGATGGACTATACCAGGAAAAAGCAGTGACTAGTTAACCTCATACACATGTGTAGACAGATGACTGACAATATACTTTATGGACCACTGCAGTTATACCATGGAGAAAATGATATGACTATACAGGCAAAAAAATGAGAAGTGCTTTTTAAACCTTTAAAAACAATTCCAACTTCAAATAGTGTCCCGGTTTGAGTGAGAATAGCACTAATTCTGTGCAGTGATTTTACTTTTCATCTCAGTTCTTCCAAGTCCCTGCACTGTCTGCAGTCAGCAGCCTGTTTTCCCAGGCAGTGGCTGCTGCTGGCAGTGAG
>JANHFX010024586.1:10998-31854 GCA_027560015.1 Chloroceryle amazona | reverse complement strand
TGGAGACATTCAAGGTGGGGCTGACAGAGCTCTGAGCACCCTGCTCTAGTTGAGGCTGTCCCTGCTCTCAGCAGGGGTTGGACTGGATGGCCTCTGGAGCTCCCTTCCAACCCAGACAGTTCTATGATGCTATGATTCTTTATCATTTTTTTTCAATGGCCAGTACCTGAGGAGGACTCTGTTCTGCCTTCAATCTTGAGCTGTGTGTTTCTGAACCTGGTACCAGAATCCAGCTTCTGAACACAGCTCCCATCTGCTGTGGGGCCGGGTCTGAGACTCTCCCAGTGCCTGCTCCATGGCATCAGTAGTGATAGTGGTGTAATTGCCATCAGGGGGACTTGGCTTCAATACTGGTTTTGTACATATTTTTATATATTCCATTTTTATTATTATTATTTCCATTTTCATTTAAGCTATTCTAGTTTCCTTTTCTACTGGCTGAGTGTCTCTCCCTTATTCCTTTTCTCTTCCTCTTTGGGGAGGGAGGTTAACAGAGAGTGTCTGTTATAGGTCCATCTGGCTGCCCTGACCTTAAACCATGACACATAATAGTTCAGGTGGTTTTATTTCATTCACTTTTATGTGTGTCCATGTGTGTGTATTTCATCCATGCTAGGGAAATTATTTTTTAAAACAGAAAACTGTCAGTCTGAAATAAAAGATCATATACTCTCCAGAAAAAAAACTTGTAAATGTATAAAACCTCAAGTCAAGATGTCCTACCTTTCTTTCCCCAGCCCCAAAATTCTCCATCTTGCTAAGAATTTCAGAATTTTACCACAGACACAATGATAAAGAGATAAAGACAATAAAAGCCCGTGCATATAATTAGTTGACATCAGCAAGAGTTGTCATGCTCCAAGTACGTGCAAATAATGTGCATAAGATTGTGCAGACATCTGGTAGAGAGAACATTTTTACTTATATCCAG
This sequence comes from Chloroceryle amazona, assembly GCA_027560015.1. Lineage (NCBI taxonomy): Eukaryota > Metazoa > Chordata > Aves > Coraciiformes > Cerylidae > Chloroceryle > Chloroceryle amazona. Next base: position 30,923 of record JANHFX010024586.1, on the reverse strand, counting down.
TATTGACAGACAGTGAGATTGCTGTCTTCAGATCTGTAAAAAAGAACTCATATGGTTATGTTGAACATGTGGTTGTTCAAGGAAGATGTTTCTCAAAGACTGTCAGGAAAGGGAAAATACAACCAGGACTGCTTTCGTATTTCCATGTTTAGTGGTTTACAATAGCGGGATTTGGGGCCTGCTATCTATTATAGTGGAGGCAGTATGTAAGTCATGGCATCATCTGGTTTAAAGGCCCGTAGCTGTTCTTTTCCATCTAGGATCAAACAGAGAGGCATGAGGCTCCACATAATTAAGAGCAACTATCCCACAGCGGCAAGGAAAGCAGGAGAGACTTCACTGGGAAGCAGAACTGACTGCAGTACTTTAGAGACATGACTGTAAACAGAAGAAGCAAACCAGAGAACTTTTAACAGGAAAACAGCACCCTGACCCTTTCTGGATTAAACGCTATCAATCAAGTTTAAATTTAGCTCCTACATGGTCCCAGATGAAAAGAAGGCAGTAGGGGCAAGGAAAGCTTAACGCCTGAGAATATTTGTATTGCATGGCAAGGAAAACAAGCCTAAAGTCAACAAAGGGCAGCCTGTAAAAACAAATAGCCCCGATGAGAACAGCACTGCCACCAGAAAGCTCATTAGCAGCCAGAAGCAGAAGAGCCGTCTCTCTGCTGTTTCTTTACCGACTGCCCCAGCCCAGCGCTACCGCAGTGCTTCTGACTCAGCTGCTGCCTCCCTCCTGGTGTAACCCCTGAGCACTTGCCAGTACCCACACAATGCACGCCCTCAGCATGAGGAGTGTTTCCCCAGGGTGGGCTGGGCTACAGTGGGAGGCAGGAGTGGAAAAAGAGCAGGAAATATCTGAGGGGTTTTTTTAATAATAGCAATGTATACATATACACATAGTAATTGTCAGTATCTGTTCTAAGACAAACCAGCAGAGGGAAAATTTGGGTGTAAAATGATGAGAATAAATACTGCCATGCCCATCAGCAAGCACATGGGATTTCAGAAATCATGTGAATTCCAAAACCAATGTCCCATCTGTCATCACCTATTCACTGCGGGGGGAGTCACAGCTGTAGGGCAATGAGACGCTCCGTTTCCTCCCAGTGCATGGGAAAACACAGCCATGCATTTGGCCAGAGCTGAAATATTTGGTGATCAGTAAGGGAACAAAAAATAAATTTTTTAATCTTGAGAGACAAGATGTCATTTTCAGAAATCTGCTTTTAGGTCCCTGAAAATGAGCAGTCAGATGATGTCAGAGGCCATTTATACATCAGTTTGAGATTTTGCACCTGCAGGTTTTATAGTGGATTCAAAGATCTGTTTTGGAGACCAAGTTCATCTTAACATGTGTCAGAGTGCTAGGTCTCCAAGGCAACAAAGTCATAACTGAAAAGGTTATAAAGGATGTTAGACATATTTTTTTGTTTGCAAATGCTGTTTTGTCCTTTGTCTTCTCTGTTCAGACCACCAAACGACTGGACAAATGGACAAAAAGGTAAAAATACCTGGGAAGTTCCTCAAATGTAGCAAATTGAAAGGGAATATCTGCTCTCTACAACAATCTGAATACGTTTCTGCATCATCATACCACCTTTCACCTTCCCAGCTCTACTGCACTATTTGTTTCCATTCCTCCTCCAAACTCACTCATGCACATTAAGCAGCTAACACCCGAACAGTGTCCTGGTGCCTTGAACACTGGTATATATTTATGTACATAAACATATGACCACACACACTCTTTATTTTTCATGAGGTTTGTGGGTTTGCCTGTGTTAGCAGAAGTTGAGTTTGGTAGATGCATTGCCTAGGTCAAAAGCATTGACCTAGTCACTGTCTATTCCCTCCTGAGGAAATTGGGGTTAATCTGGAATAGGCAGCAGAGCCTGACTTTGTGCAGTTGAGGTAAATGCTGGTTCAGACGGGTCCCTTGTAAAATCAGTGGCAAGGTTCCAGTCAGTTCAGCAGAGAAAACCCTGCTCCAAGGCTGACTTTTTATTTCCTTACCTGTTACCTGTTCTCTCAGGGTGCAATGCAAAGATGAAGCTCAAGATAAAACTCTTGCATTTATGCTTGTATTACACACTGGTACATGGCTTTGAGTTAGCTTCATTTCCTGATGTCTTTATAATTTATTTGTCCACTTGGAAGCATGCAAAGTAGAAAAGATATCCATCCAACAATGCAAATTTTAGAAACACATTTAAATACAGTGTAAGAAAAAAGCAACTAAGACTTGAATCCAACCTCTTGGAAAGCATATTTAAGAACATAGAACACTCTTCTATATGCAACTTTTATTTTACAAAAGCCATAAACTACAGCAGCATAATTACAATTATGCAGCTAAAGGTTCTAGCATTTCTGACAGTAAATAAGGAAGTTTGAGGTTCAAGAATTTGCAGTGATACTTAAAAATCTATCACTTCAGGGCTTTGATTTCATAAATCTGTAATCTACAGCTGGGTTTTCTTAAGGGTAACCTTTAACCTATAGATTGTACAGTTAAACAAGATTCATCCTGACTCCATTCATGTTCTTTTGGATTTTTGTCATTACCTTCAATGACAGCAGGAGCTATAGCTGAACTGCATTTTGTTTTTGCAAACAGAATGAGGAAATTAAAAACCAGGGCCAGGTACCTATTGTGCTCCATAAATTGGGATGACTTGGAATAAAGAATAATAATAAAAAAAAAAATCTACTGTGTTATTTCATTTGTTTATAAATGAAACTGGTTGCTCAGTGCCTCACAACACCTTTGTATACCTCTGCTTCAGGTTTATGACAACAGTTCTGTGAAAATGACTTTGAGTATCTTCCATTAAAAAATCTCATAATAAAAAGAAAATATGAAACTAACAAGGAAGAAAGGTTGAAAGTTCCCTGTGTTCCTGTGAAGAATGTGGGAAAATCACAGAGAGTATTAGACTGAAATGTTATTTTCCAGAGGTATTTAAAATAAAGTCTCCTTTGAAATCCCATGAGAAATGCCATTGTCATGGTATGTCTCATGGAAAGAATGCTGGCAAAAGTTTTTGAAAAGCCACACAAGTGATAAAATGTCCATAGGTAGAAAACATTAGGCGAGTCCATACTCTCCTTCCCAGCTCTAGAGCATGATACCAGACTGGTATTTAGCTTCCAAAAGGTGCTCTTCTGATTTGGCAAATATAAGAAGGAGGAGGGAAAAAAAACCAACTACAGGTTGAGGTTATTTCAGGCTCCACATGTGTTCATCCTTGATTGCTCAACAGAGGCTGTAATGAAGCATGCTGGTTCATCCTAGTGCTGATGGCAAAAGCAGTGACAAAAGCAGAAAAGCACCTCTGGGCTTTCAGGACTGTAACCAAACTTCTACTGTCACGGTTTGATAGAAGGCACTGTAAGATGTGGTGTAGAGCAGCAGGAAGAACCTCCTGCCTCTCTGGTTGCATGGCATTGCAGGACGCCCCCAGGGCCAGCTTTATGTTCCTCCCTGGCTGCAGACCTGAAGGGGAACGGAGAAATAAAAGGGCAGAAATGGTACAAAATCATGGCAGGCATTCAGGATCTCACACTAGTTTACTGATGTTTAACTAGCCTTCAGGCAGCCCTGACAACAGAAGTGTCTGAAGATCTCTTTGGGTGAAAGTATGGCTCCACTGCTTGCCTGAGACCAGCTGAAGGACCAAGGCTGGTGGGTCTTGGCCTCCCTCTCCATTCTCCTCCCAAAGGTCCTGACCGCCATCTGAAGCTGCCTGACTGCTCTTAGGAGCTGGGTGGCTTCAGGAGTGTTTCTTCTATTAAACCCTTGTCACAGGTCAGTTACGTCCCCCAGTTGTACTTCCCCTAAAAATACCCACATCTTGTGGCTTCTGTAGTCACATAAATTCATGTCTCTGTTACTCCATCCCCAGAGGAATGAAGTATGTTGAGCTGCTGGCAGTTAAACTGTATTTAAAGACATTTTTATTTTCTGAATCATATTCAGTGTAATGCTTGTTTTAATTATATTTTTGTGCAGAATGCTGTAAGATGCATGCTTGAAAGCCTGTCCATAAATAAACATGTCTTTAAAAGTCCTTTTTTTTTTTCCCTGAGTCAATTTCTGCTCCTTCCCTGAGATGCACAAAAGCCAGGATACATGGTCTCCAAAGCCCAACCACAAAACCCAGACACCACCCGATGTCAAACAGCCTCTTTGCACCACTGCTGTGAGGTCTTGTCTGTGCCACAGTGCCAAGGGAGGGATGCCCACCCCATGGACATCTGTTCTGAGGCCCCCAAACTGGGGCACAAGCAGCTGGAACTTCCTGGGGGGATCATCTACTGTGTCTTCAGGAGGGGTGGGCTCTGTGCATGTGGGACACAGGTCCTGAGCACTGGTCCCAGCATTGGTGCTGGGGTCCGGCCATGCCCCATCATGGGGTATGGACCCCCTTAGGGCACCTATGGGCCATGGAATGTCACCTGTGACCGGGCCAGGGTGAGGGTAGTGGCATCAGGGTCATCCTGGCAGGGGTAGGGGGGATCAAACAGCAACGTCAGGCATACGCCTGCCTGTCAAAGGACCTCTGTGAGGCTGATAAAAAAGCAATTCATTTTCTGCTCCCGGCTGAGCCCTGTGGAAGAGGCGAGGCTGAGAACAGGCCTGTGAACGGCTCTGGTTGGAGGGCAGCCAGGGTAGGCTGCCTCGACAGCTTTCACAGGACCTCTCACTGCCGCCGGTCACCCGCAAGCAGCCTCAAGCGCAGCTCACGCCGCCCGGCCATGGCGGCCCCCCAACCTCCCCCCCACACACCCCGCGCCCCCGGCGCTGCCTGCAGGGCCGCCCCACGCTCGGCTCTGCCAAACCAGCTGTCTCCTGATGGGAGAAAATAATCTGGGATCAAGGACAGGAAACTTAATCTGCACACGCAGGCGAGATGAGAAACTCATGTTTTGCGGCAACCCCCCTCCGTCGATGTGCTCCCCGCCTCTAGCAAAGAGAAATGAAAATAAAACACATGGAATATAGCCAGGTATGCCCTGCTAATTTTTTAACCTTTGTGTGAAAAAAAAAAAAAAGAAAGAAAGAAACGAAGAGAAAGGAAAATGTCCAAGTGTGTTTTTTTCTGGCATCAGTGTTCTCTCCTGCTCCCATTCCCACAACAGCTCCCATGCCCTCACCGCAAACACGTGTGGCTGTCCAAGTACCAGGGGTTTTAGGGAGAGGTGTGCCATGCAGAAAGCCACCAGTGAAGGCCGTGGGAGGGCTTTGCGGCTGCCAACACCCGCAACCATCTGCCTCTTGCTCCTGCCCCTGGTGTATCTATAATCTCTCACACTGCTGCTCCCACTGCCTAAAAATGTTTTGAGTGACCAAATGTGTTGCTTAGAAGAAGAAAATGGACTTTGATATGTTGCTGAAGAAGAGGCAATTGAAGAAAAGGAACCCACAAGCCTTCTGAGCTGGCCGGTCGTCTGGAAAATGGCCACCAGTCGGTTCTGCGCAGGGATGGCCAACTGCCGGGAATGAGTGGAACCATCTGGTCCCGCTGCCCTCCGGCCCCATCGCCCTCAGGGTGGGGGGGATGTGCTCTCTGCTCCAGTGCCATTGCCTTAGCAACATGACCAAAGTGTTTGTCAACATGCGAGCAATGAGAATGATGGCACCTTGTCCGAAGAGGTCTGGATTGCATGTGTGCTTCTTCACAAAAGCCAGTTTTACCACTCGCCTCACAGAGCTTGAGCGAGAAACTGAGAGCTGGGAGGGAAGCTTTCCTTGGAGTCAGAAGCATATTTTTCTTCTAATTGCATAGGAACTGCCTTGGCTTTTTGGAATCAGTGGCATCTAAAATAATAAATGGTACCAGTCTAAAGTGGAGGAGAAAAATAGCTACAATTTTAACAAGTGTTTGCTGGTTTTAGGTAGCACTGCAGCATCCCTGGAAGGCCGCTATGTCCTGTTAGTGGTCTGTATCAGCCTTCTGAGGGCCTTTCTGTTTCCCTAAACCTTAACTGAATTAGTCTAAGGGAGATGCTATCTCATTGTCTTTCTGTCACTGGGTTTAAATGGAAATCTATTAACTGAAATCCCTTTTTTCATCATTCATTTTTGCCCAGACTGGATCGGATGTCAATACTGTCTTTAATGGGACGGAGCAGGGTCATGCTTGAACAATGTTGTGTTCTTTTAATGAAGAACACAGATTTCCATGGCTTACTTTTCACCCTTTCTTGTTCCCACCAAAAAATTTCCTTATTGGTATGCTTTATGAAATTTTCTTCTTCTATCTTTTTCCTGCTCTGGTTCACGTCAAAGGGCATGTTTTCCCATGACCAGCTCATGTCGCTGCACAACTCTGCCAATTAACAATGCAGTTTCTCCCCATAAAAAAACCCAAAACCAATATGGAAAAAAAACAACAAAACCAATACGAAAAAGCTATTCGTAAAAAAAAGACACAAATACATGAAACCTTTCCACTATCTGGTAGAAGAATGACATAACAGATGAACTCTGCAAGATTTCTTTGCTTCTGTGAGACATAGCTCAGTCCTTCCTGTTTTGGTGAACAAATCTTAAGCAGACAGATCTAGTGGAAGAAAATAGAACTCAGAAGAAAATTGATCCATGAGATGGAAAGAAAAAGTTCTAAAAGTCCTTATGCTGTTCCAAGTTAATCCAGGTGGCACCTAAACTTAAAGAAACTTTATGTCCCAAAACTGTATGGACACCTGAAAGATCTACCATGGGGAACGAACAAAAGTATCTTGCCTGTAACAGAGCTGGACAGACAAGTTCCAACTGACATCTAAGCCCAATCAATGTCCAGACATTTATCTTTTCTTTATCTAGGTTCTTAGAGATGCTCAATCTTGTGTTCTTGTATCAGCCTCAAAAATCTACTATGAATTGGCTGCCTATAAAAACCAGCACTGCTGGGGTTTGGGTTTGGTTTCTATCAAGCCCTTTAAATAGTAACTTAGTGATTGGATTACACAGTTAGACCGTGGAGGACCTGAGCTTGACTTTTTCCTTTCAAATCCCCAGTTCCTATGAGGATGGGCTGACAGACAGACTATAGCTCAGTGTGAGAAGGGCTCTCTCTGCCTCTCCTGCTTTCCCAGAAAGCTGGTAAGAAAGAGAGCAATTGGGAAACTCGAATAGCTGCTGGTTTCTGCTACAAGGAGTGTATTTTACTGAATGACTCTTCCAAGGCAGAAGCATGTCCTCCTTCCAGTCCATTCTAGCTGTAGCTGTAGGTAAGGTTAGCTTGTTAACTTTAGGTTGTCTCTTGCACTGGGTGCCACAGAGTGGGGAAACCAAAGTGCTACTCATGTGTCCTGCACCCTAGGCTAACGCTGTGTATGTACAGTGCAGGGAGTCTGAGGTGCCACACAGGGGTTCTGAATTCCTCTGTGGGGTAGAAAATCTGGGCATTGTGATGCTCAGATTTCTATGTACATAAGGAGACCACCTTCCAGATTCATGCAGCCCTGTAGCTCCCACTGACATCGTTGAGAGACAGGATTTATGTGCACAGATACCTTCTTTGCTGCAAAGAGCCCAAAGTCTCTGTGGATTCCCTAAGCACCCCCCCTGAATTTTCTAGTGTCCCTGTAATTTATACCGTAAACTCCCGGCAGCAGAGCAGAGGGCTGAGCAGAATGCAGAGGTGGAGAGACAGAGAGCAGAGACTGTCAGTAGTATTTCTTGGTAGTCATCAGAGTGCAACATGAGATGTTCCCCATACTGTCCTCACTAACATCTGTATACAAGAAATAGAGAGAGTTGTAGCCACAGAGCGGGGTGTGTTTTATGTGGTATACTTCTGTTTGGAGTATGCTCTTCTGGACGACTTCAGTGCATTTTCACAAGTAAATGATGTCCTTGTGTTTGCATTAAAATGTTAATTCATCTTTTTTAAGTTTTAAGCCGCAATTTTAAAGAAATATGAGAAAGACCTTGCCCCTGCAGATGTGTATCAATCTACAAAAGACATAATATGACTTGCAATGCCAGTAGGGCTAGTATACGCTCTTTGATGCTTAAGTACAGGAATTTGCGAAGTGTATTTAGTGTTCTCCCATGCGGTCTGGTGGCAATCACGTCAAAAAAGTTGAAAATGGGGTTGGATGTGATAAACATGAGTACAAAAGGAGAGTCGAGTCTTTAGGACCACTAAATTATATGAACAGATTTCAGTTGTAAAATACTGATAAAATGCTGAAGGGAGCTGTTGAAGGAAAGAAGAGCTGCGTATCATGAAGTGACAAGACTGGCATAGAATGAAACAGGAAAAAGAGTAACAAAGTCTTTTGATGGGTCAAATTTATTTAGGCTGAAAAATAAAACAAAGTGCGGCAAGACTTGGATAGAGAACACAGTTTCAAAAATGTTTTACACCTCACATAAGTGGGTAATCTAGAAATGATAAAGCGACTTAACATTTTCCATGACTTTTCATTGAAAAATCAAATTTTAAGTGCATAAATACACCTAAAATGGGTTTTATCTGAAAAATATGAATATTTTCTAAAACAAAACTTAAGAAGCAAAAAACTACAAGCCTTGTTATGGCTGGGACAAAAATACTTGCTAATCAATAATGAAATACTTTTAGTATTCTATTTATTCTAAAGTTACTATTTCAGAAAGACAATATTTTCTTTAATTTTTAAAGCTTTTAAAATGATTAATGTACTGCAAAGCTGCCACTACATTTTATTAGGTCTTCTACTAAAGTCTAAGCTATACAATGTGGCAAGCTATACAAGGTGACAATAATGAAAAAACCATTGTGTCCTTTTATCTACCTTACTCTTAGTGGTATTTGTCAGTGATGTCTATAAACTATGTACGCCTGCATTTCATGCTTGTACAAATGTTTCTCTCTAGACAAAGTGCAACTATAAATCATACTTTTGGACTAGTTGGCATGTGCTTCAGGAGCCTTTCTTCTGTGAGTTAAGCATTGTAAGATGAAAAACAGATGATTAAAGGTTAATATAAAATTTTCTTCTGTGTGCAGAGGATGACCAGGGATGACACTAGCCATGAATCACCCACGAGAAAGATAAAGCAAAGAAGAACCTTGCACACTCCCTCAAGGGAAAGCCAGGGAGAAGATGTAAAGCCTTTACTAGGAATGAAAATGCTGCTAGAGAGATATGAGTGAAACTGAGAAAGAAATGTGCTCACTACATGCTCAAGAAATTAATTTATTATGAATACTCATGAACAACAGCTGCAGACCCTTCTCTGATCCAAGAAGTACCCCTCCGATATCTCCATACCGTGCTTTTCTGCGAGGACTTTCAGCTTCTCTGTGTATGGTATTTCTCTGAATGAGGATAGTTTGTCAGTAAAAGGCTCCAGCACTGTGACATTGATTCCGCCACCTGTATCTCACGTCTGAGCTTCATTTCTGAAACTACAAATCTGTGATTATTCTTTGACACAAATATTTTATTTTCCTCATCTGAATTTCGACTGCTTTCTCTGAAGTTTTAACAGGATGCATCCCTGTAACCATCCATCTTAAGCAAGCCACAGTTTTTCCCTCTGCCAGCTACTGTAATTCTCATTTTAATGTCCTCCTGAAGCTATGCACACTAGACTATAAAGTAATCAGAAAACTCCAGGCAGGCACCTTTATTTGCTAAGGGGTTTCATTTCTCTTAACTCCACTCACTTACTATCCCTCTGCCCACAGAATTCAAATCAAGTGCTAATTCTTTGAATTTATTTTTGTCTCATTCTGTATTCAGCCCTTGGCCTAAGTTATAGTTCAGTTCTCCCACCCCAAATTTTCCCTTTGTTATCATTCACATGGATCAACTTCCATTAAATACCTCCACGCTAAAGTTATAAAGGAAAACTTTTCTAGAGCTTTCTGTGAATTTTCCCAGCTGAAGAAGCAGAAATATGTCCTTAGCCTTTGAAGAAAGAATTCCATTTTGAAAAGGAAGCTACCAAAAAGTCTAAGTTTTTCATTTTTTTTCCTGCATTTTTTTGAAAGTCTTGGGAGTAGAAGAAAATCAGATAAGCAAGTCAGGGTGAGCTCAAGCAGTCTTATGCCTATGCCTTTCTCTTCCTGCTACTGGCCTCTTACCTTGTAGAAGCATGGGAATTAGCTCTTATTTCCACCTTCCTTTTATTTTTAGACTCTCAAGCTTTTTAGATAACAGTAAGTCTAGTTCATAGACTTTCCTACTTCCAGGAGAAAATTCTGTCTTAACAACCCTGTATTTCTGGTCTTCCAGGCAGTAGTAAACCTGTATACAATAAAAATTGTGTTTCATTCTTTTATATGCTACCTCAACTCCCTCTTTTGTACCCTATCTTCTGTGGTTTTATGCAATAACTGCCATCTTAACTTCTAACCCATGGCATAATGAAGGCTGCTGTAATCAATTAAATCATATTCTCTTTAACTAGTAAACCTGAGAGATTGATTTCTGGGTCAGTCAATACTTCTTAACAATGGGCTTTTATATCTCCTAATGTTCATGAAATTATAGTGCTAAATTCTTATACTTGGTTTCAGTGCTCCAGCAGTCCTAAGCACACCAACCATATGTGGTTGGAAAACTTTAAAATTAAACATCAGAAGAGCAGGGGGAGGAAAGTTTCTTTTTGACTCTCAAGAAAAAGCATTGTTTAATTCATTCAAATATAAATGGAATGCTCATACTAAGCCACTAGGATGTTCCTAATTTCTTAAAGATGTTTCTTCATATGATGAAGTGTCATCTAACCCAAAAAACCAACTCTAGCCAGAGCTTGTAGGTTCACAAAAAAATAAGCCTTTCCCAATGACCTTCCCACTTCCTTTCCCTTTGGTTTTCTGTATGAATGAATTCCTTTCAGGGGAAATGTTAGAATGATATTTTCAGATCTCCAGACAATATAGAATCAGGCCACAGAATTAAAGTATTTTCTTTGTCTTAAGATGGCCTTCTTCTCTAAGTATGAAAAAACAATTGGATTGGATCAATTGTTTCCTTTGAATTCAAGTAGAAAGAGAATTAAGTGGTTAAACATACAGTTTACTGGGTTGATATTGAGACAAACAGTTTCACTAATCACTTTTTGAGTTTCATGTTGATTAAAACACATTCTAAAAATTACTATGTTCATTTTATAATGAAAATCCCAATGTGCTTGGAGTTCATGCAAAAATATCAGAACTACTAAGATAATGTTATTTTAGTTAGGCAGCAATTTAAAAAAAACAACCAACCAATCAAACAGACTAAAAAATACACATTAGCTTAGATTTTACATAGAAAACAGAAGTTCCTCCAGGTGACAAGACAATATTAAAATACACTTCTCACTGCACTTTCCTGGCTGGTTCCACCCCCTTACAGCTTCAGTCAGGGCTGGCTGTGATTTTTAAACAGTATTTACAGGGACTAGACGAGCAGCTCTTTCTAATGTGAGCTCTTTCTAATGATGTGAGTGAGTTAAAGTAAGTTGCTGCTTCTATTGTCACACAGATCTTGTGTTATTGATCACAGAAATAGTGAATTCCTAAATGCATCTGACAGCTTGCATAGCTATTTTTTTTTTTTATTCTATAAGGATGCATCACTGAGGAAAATGCCCAGGAGATACCAGCTTTGGGAGACCAAAGGGATTCATTTTAGTATTTTTGATTAATAAGAGCTGGTTTTATATGTCTAACTCTCAAAATATGGGCCCTAATTTCTATATCATCACACTTGTGTTTCAGTAACACAGTAAAAAGTGCCTGATTTAAGTAAGTAATAAGGTGGCAAACAGGTTCCCAAAATCAAGGTATCTGCTAAATATTTAAAAAGATATTTTTGCTATCTGAACACCAAGGCTGCCTTTCTAACTGATTTGTGCTACTGTACGCTGTCAAAATAATCTACCTTACTGACTACTTCCAGTAGGTTGTCATCAAATGAAATCATATACTGCTAAAAAAATTATCTACTAGGACCATGTATTAGAGCTCATTATTTAAGAAAACCACACAGAAAAGATAAGAACCACCACAGTGACAGGAATGTTCAATTTCTTATCTCAGTGCTCTGTACCCAAGAACAAGTGAGGCTTTCCATAAAGCAGGGACTCCAGAACTAGGACGAGTCTCCTTCTTCTGTGCCTTGGTAGACCACAAAAGGGTCAAATATCATCATGCAGACAGATTGTGGGGGAATCTAGCCTGTCTTTTCACCTCTCTGATTCCTCTCCAGAAGGAGAGGACTGTGTCTGGGTGGCACCCGTAAATGTCTCTCCCCCTACCATCCTTCATTGTGCAAGGAGAAAATACAACTTGTATGAAGAGAGGCATGATGGCCAGCATTGCCTTTCCTCAGGAAAAACTTTCTGTCATCTTCTGCGTCTCTGCCTATGTCTGGGTTGATCTTTCTCTGGAGGCAGAAAAGAAAGAGATGACCCATCAGAAAGGGCTCCTATTTGTCTGAAATCTGAATTGAGACCAAATCACCTTAGTTCCTCAGGAAAATGTGGTGAAAACTGACAATGCTGTGCAGGGGATCTGGCAAAAGCTTCTGGAAGAATAAGAAGTGCCTCCTCCAGACTTTTGCTATGACCGACGGGGTTTCATGTTCTTTCTGTTTTCACAAGAACTAAATGTTGCTTTAAAAGCAGCAGAGGAATGAGCAACATTTAAAATAAGCCAATTTAAATCCTGGGCTTTTGCTGAGCTTTTATAATCTGCCATTTACTGAAAATATCTGTGTGTGTGAGATCTTTCCCCCGAAGAACATATGTCCTTCCTGCTTGTTCAGACTCTGATCCTAATCTCAATTGTTTGATGTCATAATCTGTAGTATGGGAATGCAGAGCAACGCCTTCAAAAAACCTCCAGTGCTAATTGAGAGAAGGTGCCTTCTGGGGGTTTTCTGTGTGCAGTAGTTTGAGGAATGATTGGAAGAAAGCATATTAATCAATTTTGCAGATGATTTGCAGTGGGAAAAGATCATAAACCACGTAAAGGCTGCGAATAATACAGAACACAACTTTTATAAAGGAAGAATCTAACATCACTTGGAACATACTGGACGTTCTGGTCACTTCACAGAGCTATTCAGGAAATATTTTTCAAAACATTTTGAAAACCAGTATAGATGTGAGAATGAATTAATGACCAAAAAAAAAATAAAATTATAATAATCAAAAACAAATAAATAACTAATAAAAATTGAATAAAATATTTTTTTTAAAAAAAGTATTCATGCCTTAGTCTCTGGAAGCACGAGGAAGAAACAGAAGCGCTTTCAGCATCCAGTGTTATTCTCCTAAATGCCAGAAAAGACAATAACAAATTAGTGCTGCTATACTGTGTTGTTATTCTAGCAAATAATACGAGACAATAGCAATCACATCTCCTCTTCAAACATACTGTATTGTAAGTGCCATTTTCTTTATACTGATTGTGACAATAAACATCTTTAGAGTGCCTTTTCGTTTCAAACCCCATAGCAAGATTTACAGTCTTCACTTCCAAAGAAGATGACTTTTTCTAATGAACTCAAAACAATTTTGCCTGGTATTCACTTGCAATTCCAGCTACACATACAGAGCCTTTTCACAGAGTGTTGCTAACTCTGTGTGGCTGCAGAAATGCAAGCTCTTGCAGAGGTCTGTAATTTGAAGTTTACAGTCAGTTACAACAAACATCATGCATTTGCACCAATATGTAGATGTTAAATATGTTTGCTAATTTTGCTTGTAGCCTGTGAATCACTTCAGGTGCTATTAGTACAATCTTGACAGGATGCACAGAGTTGGAAGAGTCTAGGTTTAAGTAAGCTTAGCAAGACGATTGGTAAAATATGCTTTGAGAAACCATTTCAGGACTCCAGACACTAACATCTGAATGTTTTCCCATTGCCTTTTATTTAGAAATATGAAATCTTTAATATAACTTTTTTATTATTTTTTAAATAATTTTAGGCCATTATAAATTATTTTTTTTTCCTGATAGCTCACATTTCTGTAATCACTAGTATTGAATTCTAGATAACAGAAAATCTACAGGTCTTTTGATTAGTGCTGAGTTATCATCTGGGCAAGTAAACATGAGAGTGAGACTGAAGTTGTCTCATGCTATTACATGGTCCCTGGTCAAGCCATTTTACATTTCTGATTTAGTTTCCTCAATTGTGAAAAGGGGATTAAAAATCTACCTTCCTTAAAGAGATATTATACAAGAGTTAGTTGATAATGTCTGTACACTGCTTTGAACACCTAAAGAACAGGTGAATAATGTGCTGTTTTCTCTTTCATTACTAGACTATTTACGTCCCACATTCATATTTTATCTCTCTTCTTATAGTAACCTTGGATTTCTAATATCAAAACATCCAAAGTTAGCTTCTTACTTCAGTCTCATTGGACCTGAAAAAATTCTTCTCCAGGACTATGTTGCTCTTTCTTTTTATATTCCTTGTGTCATACCGACTGTTCCTTGTTCATTTTATTTTTCTTCACTGTATTAAAAGTCAGATGAAGCTTTTGCCTTATCATACTTACTCATTTTTTGCTAGATTCCTTCTACTGTCTCTGAGTCTTTTATACTTATTTCATTTCAAATTGTTCATATACACGTGTTTTCCGAACATACTGTACATGAGATCATTAAACAAAAAAAAAAATCAAGTCCATTCTAGCTTCTGCATTCACAAGAGTGAGAGAATTTTGTATTCCTATTGTGTGAGATGGTTTTCTTATAACTTAATTATGGTAAACAAGAAGGATCAGGCCAAATGAAGAACGATGGAATGTTTTGTTTTCTAATGAATTTCACACAGCTGTAGCAGTGTCTCTGCTGCTGGCTTAAAACAAGGCGAACGCAAATGGTATGAACAACATTGTCAGCAGCAACCTCATTTGCTTAACCTCAGTGCATTAACCAAAAAAAAAAAAGATAAAAAGTTTTTTGGAATGCAAATATTATTGTGAAATGGGAAAAAAAAATAAAAGAGGAAAGGAAAAAATATAGGTTACGCATGGCTGCTTTTAATGGAAATAGTATGATGTCGTTTCTCCCTTTCTTCATGGTTTGAAGTCAGCGATCCCCAGAGAGAAAAATTCTGAAGTTGTAATGAAAAGGGATCATTTCAGAACACATAACAGGCAGTTCCCTCTTCTTCTATGTTCTAGGGAAAGAGAATGTTTCCATTGTATGTGGCTTTTTGATATATGACTTTGAAAAGAATACTCAATCCTTCCATGAAAAGGTTGAATATTCTTCTCTTTGCTTAGTTCTCATTCCTGAATTACATTGAGATCCCACTCCCTGGTTATTCATAACTTGCTAATGTTGCCCTGTGAGGCTTAAAATTGTAGCACTCTAGTCTAGTAAAGACATTTTAAAAAGAAATACCAAGCTAAAGCAAATAATGCATTGCAGAATAAACAATATCTGAGGCATAGAGGAGGGACAGCTGACCCCATACTTCCCATTTTCTTTCCCTTATGGTGAGTACAGAAATTTTTTTTCTGGTAAAGGGTTTGCTTACATTAAATTGTGAGGCCATTTGTTGGTTTAATACATTTAAAGCTCAAAGAATACTTGGAGATTGAACTTGAGACATTCACACTCTGCAGTAATTGCTCCATTTAACAATTAAATCTCAAACAGTTCTGTTACTGGATTACTGTTGTAAAGCCTGGGTTGAAAACCAATCCAATAGTCTTTTAACAGTCTCTAAAAGAAAACTGGAGCTTCAAGAAATCTATGTTGTCATTTTTTTGCCATCATTCTTCCTGAGCTGCCAGTGTAGTTTAGCATTTAACAGTGGAAGAATTTCTAAGAAAATAGAAATAAAAATAGTTCTCAAACAACAACAGGTGAAACAAGCAGAGGTGTGTGTTTATAGAAATGGTAACATCTGCAAATATTAGCTGATTTTTTTAATCCTCTTGTATTAGGCATCTTAGAAATAATTTCACATCCTAACACTTGAAATAAAGACAAGGACATGGTATTCCTGCATGACAACTTCCAGCTGCCTGATCAGATGTTTACTTTGCAAGAGTTATGTTCCACTATCCTGAAAAGAGGAGTCTTCTGCTCATCTTGCCTGACATTAGACTAACAAAAATTTCCTTCATCTATACCTAAGGAGGTACACTCATATTCACTGCAGAAAGGCTTTTCCAGTTGTTTATTTTATGTGCCTTTTCAAGGATGAGATGAGTCTCCCTGTGTATTTTTTTTTTGCTGTTGACCAGCAAAGGAAGGTAAGTGATGAATCCAGACTTAGCTAACTACTATTTCTGTGTTAATGGCACAATTCTATCCCATCAGCTCTCAGACTGGGACTTTGAATACTGTTTACAAAGTGTTCTCAAGCAATACTAAGACAACAGACCTCATTAAAAAATCTGGGTATACTGTGAGCTCAGTGTTTCATTGCAGGGATCTGCATTTCATCCACAAAGACCAGGGAACACAGGAAGTCACTATGGACAAAAGTTCTAGTATGTGGACTAGATGACTTCTATGAGCACACTTCTGTTTTAATGGGGGACTTATTGACCTTATGAATTTTGTGATTTAAATTGTCTTTTAAATGAAGTATGCAAGATTTAGATTTTTAACTGACATGCCCAGGCAGCTTATATCTTCATTCATTATTTGGGGATTTTCCACCAGAGTTTTGAGGTATTCATTTGCTATTTCCACAATAAATAAGATAGCGGCTCTTACTAAGCGAGGCACCGTAGGTTTAACTCCCCCAGTAGGACTTCATTCAGGATGACTTCCTAACTTTTCAGTGCATGTTGAAGAATCATAATTGCATAGTAAATAGTTCTGTAAATTCTTGCTTGGAAATACAACACCTCACCCCACCCCCCATCCCACACACTTTGTAAGAGCTACCACAGTTATTCTTTTGATGCAAGATTCAGCTGACCTAACCCGAGACATAAACGTTTAGCACCTTAGCAAAGTTAATTGTCTAGATGACTTCTATTTTCAGTGGAGAGATACAAGTCTTTAAGCAGATCTTTCAAGTGCACAAAATTACTTTCCTGAGGTGCCAGTATCACTCCTTCCAAAGGAGCAGAGATGGTGAATGCGGGCAAGACACCTAACCTGAAGAGAGATCAGATGAATCCCCAAACAATTAAGTCCATACTCGAATTTGTGCAGAATCTTTTTCATAGAGGTTTCACTGAAGGTGGTAACTAGCAGTACACTTTTTTTGAGAAGAACCCTTTCTGTTAGAAAGAAAGAAGATAAGTGATCTTTTCTCTTTGTTTCATTCCTGTCAGCAAACTCCTCTGAATGCATTGTGTTGTTTTCTGAAGAATCTGGAAAAGTTGAGGAAGGGTGGTGTGGGCAAGGGCAATCTGCAGTCTGAACAGGGAAAGTAGCTCAGACAGAGGAGCCAGGGATTCAGATGGGGCTTACATGCTTCTGGGCAGTGAGGGCAACAGTGAGATGATGGCATTTCGCAGCAGAGAGTGGAAATGGCTGGGCTAGCAGAATGGCACTGAGTGATGAGGAGTGACAAGACTGAAATGGGAACAAGTCGGCGTTATCAGCTTAGAGGGAAGAAGTAGGACTTGTGTAGGACTACTGTTTCCCTCTATCACTTCATACCCCAGCCACAAACACTTGAAACTCATCATTAATACAGATTTAGCTCATCCCCAGCCAGTAAAATAGGTTGTTTTGGCAAGACTCCACTTAGTCTCATACATTTCAGAGCTAGATTTGTACTTTACATAATGTATTTCCTTGCATGATTTCTCCAACCAGTTCATTTTGGTCACTGTGGTTTGGGGATAGACTTGACCAAATCCAAATCTGTGTCACAGCCATTTTCATCACAAAGCAGTTAGAGATGACAGCATTTTCAAATGGCCCACATGCACAGCTAAAATCCAAAAGGCCCATACATGCAATCAAGTGCTTAAACAACAGTCAACAAAATCAGCTTGCAGTTGGCTAATGAAAATTTGAATCAACATGCTCTGGTAACCAATAACCATACACTGAATGCCAGCTGAATATTTAAACTGAAAATGCAAAGCAGAGAAGCATAACAACTCGATTACCAACTTCCTTTCTATAAAGAAAATATTGTTTTAAGTGAGCTGTTCTAATGATCAAGTCTACCACAGGAATGTGTCAGCAATTACAGCAATCAACACAGCACGTTTTTTTTTCAATTTCTCTTTATCTAACATCTCTTAAACACTAAGGAGGGCTATGTCCTTTGGACCAAGACTGTACTCACAAAATAATGCTAGAAGACAACTTTAAATAATTAGTCCTAAAGGAATGCATAAACTCACTGTGTGATCTCCTATCATAAGAAATATTAGGCTTGTGTAAGGATGATGCAACTAAGGGACAGTGTAATCTGCTGACAAGATGCACAGAGAACTGGGATAAATCATGCTTTTTGAGATAAGACTTGAGGCTTGTGGCTAAGCAACAAGAACCAGTTCAAAACTCACCTACAGCATAGGCAATATTGTTGTCTGATGCCCCAAGCATCAGGGCTTGAACCAGGCCTGATTATTCCACTCCTCGTCAGCTCTAGGATAGACCTTCAGGAAGAGGTGAGGAGGAGCAAGGTAGATGCATACTCATACTCAGCAGCAACATCTTCCATCCTGATGACTTCTTCTCTGGAGACTTTGAAAACCCAACTGGATGCATTCCTCTGCAACCTGCTCTTGGTGAACCTGCTTTAGCAGGGAGTTGGAACTAGACAATCTCCAGAGTCCTCTTCCAACACCTACCATTCTGTGATTCTGTGATTTGGGGACACTGGCATGGTTTTGCTGCCCCATTGCAAGCAAGATTTTTAGCAACTATTTTGAAGAGCCATGTGGAGCTAGATTGTGGCAGGATGATCTGAAGAGAGGAAAGAAAAGAGAAAGAATTTCTTACGAACAAAGTATTCTGGGCAACCTGTTAGCATGTTGCCTGATAAATAGTGCAAATTTTTGCTGGGCTGAATACTGAGCACTTGCACATGCTGAAGGTCCTTCGCCTTTATAAACCCATCTGGGACACTAGACAACATCACTGTTCCTAGCCTAGTGACTGCCATCTTCAGCAGCTGCTGAGCAGCAATTGCCATCTACAGCAATTACTTGGTGGGTTTACAACACATTGAATTGGAAATTTAGAATGAATCACTTGTGACCTAATTAGAATTGGAAGCTAGCTGCAGCCAGGGTTTTGGGGTTTTTTTTTGTCATCTACCGTATCTACTCTATGTAACTGCTTAGGTATTTCCAAAGCACATCTGCCTCTATAACTTACTGAATGGCCTAGCACTCCATTGACCATACTCCTGACTTCCTTTAATATAACCTAATCTTATTAAAAGGTTTCCCAGCTGTCAAAAGGCTGGGGCATTTAAAAATGATAGTCAGGATACTTGAAAAGCACTCATTTCAGACTCTGAGTCAACCAAAAAGTTAACAGTTAAATAATTTATTCCTTAAAGATGGGATACAAAACAGAGTATGCGAACTCCACCTAAGGCAACAAGAGCATCCTAGTGCAGATACTGTTATATAAGTATGCTTCTATTACTGGAGTCTTGCATTTCATGCCTTTATGAAGCTTAACACTGAATAATTTTTGACATGAGAGGATTTTAGCATGTGAACAGGCTTGCAGGTGAGAGACCAAACAGATGGCAGAAGTAGGAATGCCATTGTAGCAACTCTGAACTTCAGGTATTCAGATTGTTACCACAATACTGCTGGAACGCTGGGAGATGTTCCAAAGTATCTCTGCAGCTCATCATGATGACACGGGCTGGGGGCAGCAAGCAGACAAAGAAAGAGGGAAAGGGGAGAAAGAAAAAAAGAAAGAAAAAAAGAAAAAGAAAGAAAGAAAGAAAGAGAGAGAGAGAAAGAGAGAAAGAGAGAAAGAGAGAAAGAGAGAAAGAGAGAAAGAGAGA
>JANHFX010024586.1:0-10898 GCA_027560015.1 Chloroceryle amazona | reverse complement strand
GAAAGAAAGAAAGAAAGAAAGAAAGAAAGAAAGAAAGAAAGAAAGAAAGAAAGAAAGAAAGAAAGAGAAAGAAAGAGGAAAAGATGCCTCAAAACTGTTCTGTCACTTTTCAAATGTTTTTCCAAAAGGTAGTAAGCTATACTGAGCCCTAAGGCAACAGCCTAAAAGCTCATCTAAGATATACGTGGAGAAAGCAGGAACAATACCACAGGTTTCAACCGTGATTTACAATGATATGAATGAAAGCTGAATCTGGCAGAGCTCCATCTACTTAATGAAAACCTTGCTGAAGAGGAAAAAAGAAGACTGAAAAAAAAGACTGATAGAAGATTAGCAAGAACTAGCAGGAACATGATCGCAGCACTGTATATCTATCATTGACCACCATCTGATTAGTAATAAATATTTTGTTTCCAGTTTTTTTTTAATTGCACTATTCCCATTTTGAATCTACAAAGCTATGATTATCTGCCAGTTTCTTGTAGATGTCAGAGCACATAAAAATCTTGGACATGGACTTAAAACCTTCCTATGTGAAACCTTATTCAAGGAAAGCATCTGTGCACAGTGGTGTGACAGAAAATATGAAGCTAATAATAGGAAAAGCAGACCAAATGGGACACCGGTGACCACTTTGTTTCTCAGCTCCTCATAAGTCTATCAGTGTTTGCCTCTAGCCCAGCATCTCACTTCTGAAGACTCCTTGAATACAGGGAAAGCATGCAAGGAAATCAGTTATTTTATTATCTCTTCTTTTGCATCTTTCCTTCTGAGGCTCAGGCCTCTGCGTAAAAATGCCAAATCGCAACACTATATCCTCAAAGGCATAGAAATAAGAGTTGAAAAGCCCTCTCTTACATCACTTAACATGGCCCCTGCCAAGAAGAATTGCTCCCTACAGTATATTCATAAGTGTTTCCTACTATCCAGATCTAAATGACTGAAGTGATAGGGCTTCCGTTGTCTCCCTGGAGAGGTTTCACCACAGCCTATTCAAGCATGCTGGTAGGAGAGCAAGAGACAGTGATTTCATTGTGTATCAAATCTCAGGATTTCTACAAAAAGGTTGGCTTCATGCTGCACCTGGAGCAATCTGAAACATTCTGATGACGCAGTGGTGAAATTTCCTGTTCACTTGTCATCATGAACCTGATGGGCAACACCACTGTGAGCCAAAATACAAGTGAGCCAAATTCCTAGTCAGCTTAGCTTGAAATAGATTCCATGCTAGGATTTGATCCTCAAGTGAAAATGTCTTGCAGCTCTGCTTGGCTTCAATCCATGGCCCTTGGAAGTCAGTGGATAAGGGAGAAAGCCCTTTTAGTAAGATCTTTGGGACAGTGACCAGCAGACTGTGTGCGCTCATTACCATAAGTAAATAATAACAATAAAAATAATAAAAGTTATCAGAAGCCAATCTGTGCCATTCTTTCAATAAATTAACATGATA
Organism: Chloroceryle amazona; assembly: GCA_027560015.1. Lineage (NCBI taxonomy): Eukaryota > Metazoa > Chordata > Aves > Coraciiformes > Cerylidae > Chloroceryle > Chloroceryle amazona. Next base: position 9,448 of record JANHFX010024586.1, on the reverse strand, counting down.
CATGGCTTAGCCCAGGGCCGGGAAATGTCTAACTCCCTGATTATGAAAGAGGTGGAATTAGTGGGGTATTAGTTGTTTTCAAGGGATTAATGAATTACACATTTAGAAGAAAACCAATACTTCTTTAATGATGATACAAGGCCTGATTTTGATCTAACTCTTCTCCTCTGCTGGGGTAACTCCAGGGACTCCTGTGGGGCTTTTCTTGACTGACATCAGTAGAATGACAATACCCTGATATGTAAGCCATGAATATATGGTAGCATCTACAGTGTCCGTAGCATTCCTTCCTTCACAATAGGACAGATGTTAGTGGTATGCTGGCACCAGAAATTACCACAGTGGTATAAAATATTTGAAACCACTAACTGGCTCATCTTTCCTCCACGTGATTAAACATAGCCTGAAAAACTTCTCTTTGTAACTTATTAAAGCTGTTACTCTTCCCAGGCAGATAAAAAGAATCTTAATAACATCTTTTCTTTATCTATTGGGGTTTTTTTGAGAAGTACCTTTAAGTATTATGGCACGGGGACCACATGCTACTGAGGGGTTCTTTATTTGTATTTATTTGGGGTACGAAATGAACCTCCCTGAACTCCTGATAAAAGTTTCTAAAACATTTCTATAGTTCCAAGGGCAAATGCTTAGCATTTTAAAACACTGCTTCCTAATGCTGCTAAAACACCAGAAGCATATTAGCTGCAGTCTTCTGTATTTTTGAGAAGTACATCTTTTCAGAAGAGCTAAACATTGGCATAATTCTGTTTCCTGGGAGGTAAATGAGGGATTTCCTGCAGACCTCAGCAGCAGCAGATCCAGGTAAACACTGAGCCTTTGGTGACCTGTCCCCGCTGCAGCTAACTTCCAGGAAAGGCAACACCACAGCAATCACATTGGCTGTTTTCAAATTCCTTTGCTCCTTTGGTTTGTCCATAAGATCTATAAATAAATTCAGGCATTTGGGCTTCAATAAGCTCTATTCATAATGACACTATCCTTAAATAGCAGAATCTACTATAGTAATATAATGAATCCTTTTCTGTGTGGTGTTTGCAAGTTGATTAAGCGCAATCACAGTGGCTTAATTCAGAATTCTTCCTTTATGGAATACATTAAAAAATAAAACAAAACACGGTCATCCGTGAAGGACTTCATAAAATGTCCAGGCTGTGAAAGGCAGTCAGCAATCTGTGCAAGTCACGTTCAAAACCTTTGTTTGATAGACTTTCCCAGAAGACTGGCAAAATGTTAAATAGCAACTGTACATGGAATTAGAAAGGGAACAGAATCAGCTGACCTGAGAAAGATCTGAACTTGTAGTTCTTCCCACAGCCAACAGTATCATACATTTTTTTTCAGAAACATTATGCCTGATAAAATCTCCCAGGCCCTGAATATTCACTGCTCAGTCATTTATTGTCCTTTTTAATAAACAGGTCAGAGGAGGTATTTGTGAACATGGCATATTTTTTTCCAAAGCCATCAGGCAGCCAATATTTTTCAGTACAATACCCTACTTGTCTTGGGCATCTTTTTCATTCTGAACAAGGGCATGAATGTTTCAAGATTAGAAAGACAAGAGACTTATTTATGTTTATCCCTCCTTTTGTTGTACCATTTATTTAAATACCCTTTCATTCCATTCCCCCATCCATACCTTCACCAGCTGCTGTAGCTAGCCTGTCTTCTGCATGACTTATTACAGTTGTATCACAGAATATCAGACCCTTTGGGACCCACTCCAGTAATAAGCCAACCTTGATGAATAGTTTTCTGCTTACATCTCTTTGCAGAGCAATACAGCACAAAGATATGGAAACAGTCTCTTGGGTGATATATTCAAAGCTGCCTAGAGATTAGGTACTTAGAGCAGGCAAGACCTTCATAATTTGAACTTCTTTAGTGTTATTTCCGATACTAACTCTACATTTCTAAATTGCTCAAAGTCTGTCTGTTTCAAGCCTTGAGAAATCATTGACTCTTCTAAGCCACTTGGAAATATTCCTGTCTTCTTGTCATTTGCATTTCTTTTAGCAATGTTTAATGGGCCTGTCCATCCTGTCACCTGTACAACACCTACGTGACCCAGTGATCCACTGGAATGCACCGGTGCTGGTGCTGTGATGTGCTGGTGGAGATAAGAACACGAGAACAGGAAACACAGCTGTGGCAGGAGACTGCAAACACCCGTTGGTGGATTGGCTAGTGCTGTGCTGGGGCATGATGTCAAAATTAAGCGTCTGGTTCTTCTTAATGACTTCCTCCTGGACCAAGTACTCAGGGAGCTTTAGATGGAGCGAGCAGTTCTTTACTTTGCCCTGAGCAATGCTGGACTTGTTTCATAAATGCTGCTGTGGAACAGGCACTCTATGCCAAGGACCAAAATAGGCTCAGATCCAACACCCCAGCAGGACCAATAAAAGCACTCAATTTCTATACAATTCCACCTAATTTCAAAAAAGGAAATCATGTAAAAATGTGTTTAAAACCAAGTAGGATTATATAAAAAAGGAAATGTTACACTTTTGAAGAGTAAATTCTTTACAGACAGTGTGCCGATATTTTAAAGATAGTATTTTAGAGGTACAGAGCAAATACCTACCTACCACAAAGAGCATGAAAAACCAGAAGAAAGCTGTGAGGAGAGCAAAAGATAGAAGAAAAAAAAAGGCAACCCTCAGTATGCTGAAGCTTTGTCCAATGCAGGAAAATAGCAAAGATCATAAGCTCTGTAAGGTGAAAAGGAAGAATACCACTCCCCAGCCGCAAAAAGGGGAATTTCAAGAAACTACTTGCAAAAGACACGAACATGAATAATAAATCCTTTTTTGAACATGTTAGGAAGAGTCAGCTTGCCAGAGATTCTGTATGACAAGAGATGATCTAGTCATAAAGAGAAAAATTACATTCTCTTTATGAAGAGCTGAAAACTTATGTTTCCACTGTAGCAGCTTAGGAATATTTCTACACTAAGATCCTTCTTTGCACAAGAAGAAATAGATGCTGAAATGATATGAAACTGCAGGAAGACATCATAATAACTGTCAGGTGGAATTCAACACAGGGAAATGCAAACTTCCCCACACACCCCAAACTCTACACCTGATGGGATAGGCTCTGAGATACTTATACCACTCAGGAATGAAATCTTTGTTTTAATTTTTTAATAGTAGATAAATATAATCATTTTCTCAGTGTTCAGTACTGTTCTACCAAGCCTTTTTATCTCAGAAAAGATAGAGGCACAGAAAGATACAGAAAAGATGGGAATGGGGGGAGCAAAGGTGATCAGTGGTGCTGAGCTGCTTCAAAACAAGACCCAAATAGTCTAGGAGCCCTCTGATACCTGGGAAAGGAGTGACTAATGGCCTTGCAACAGGGGTCATGAAGGACACGGGGCTGTGTATGACAGTTGGGAGGCTCTTCCAGTGCAGGGACCAGGAGGTATCAAGAGAAGGCAGAGCTTTTGAAACAAAGGAAAATATTGTTTCACATTACACTTAGCTGAGCCATGGATTTCCTTGCCACAGGATGTTGTGGGCAAAGTTTATATAGGTTCAAAAGTTACTGGGAAGGTTAAAAGGACAAAGTTACTGCAGAAAACTCTGTCAAGGAGTATTAAATGTAAAAAATGGCACTTTGGCTTTGAGAGCAACAAATCACAGGAAGCAAGGAAAACATTGTGGGGATGCAGCACTTGTACTTGTTTTACTCTTATACTTTCCCTACACACCTCCTGCCCTCTGTCAGAGGCAAGATCCTGGGCAAAATAGACCTCTGATCTGATCCAGTAAGCCTCACTTTAGCCTCACTTCCTTACTGTCTTGTGAGACTGTCTGCATGAAAGGGAGCTCTTTCCCTCGTGCTACTGCTGGGCCAACTCCTCTTCTGCGATTTAGCTGAAGCAATTGGTTTTCAAAGCCCTCAGCACTCAAACTGAAGAATTTCCTTTCATAAGGTTAACAACAGGCTGGAGTCTAAACACAGCTGAGGAGGGTGCTCCCCCCTTCTTCCCCCTCTGTCCTGGCGTTTATTTGACACAGCACACCTGTGGCAGTGGAGGAGGTTTGGAAGATAAATAGCACGGGGTGAGGGGATCCATTTTTCAGTAGCTTAATACAGAAAGAGACCAGGATGAATGGAACTGGAGTCAAATGTTGCCCTGGGGACACAGGAAGCTTATGGAGATGGTGATATAATGTTGATCTAGTGATCTCTACAGTATAAGCAATATTTTACACAACTATATTTTTATGACTAAAACCAGTTAGCTTTTCATTAATTCATTTTTAATGTGTATAAAGCTCCTTAGGGAACCCTGTGAAATAGAATGCATGTGCTTTTCCAGCCTGTTATATCTGAACTTACACAGCAGAATGTCACTGGATTTTTCTAAATGTGCTCCTTTTCCACTCAGATAAGAAAGAGAGAGGTGGGTTGCAATCAGTTCCTCAACCTGTCAGCTTTTCAGTCAGTCACACCAAACTGGAAGGCTGGCTGTTACATTAAACCAACACATAGCCCCATCCTAAAATACCTGAACCAAATGTTGGAAGCATTAAGAGTCTGCTTGCAAACCTTAGGAATAGAAGGTGGAGAGCGAAGTCTGCACACAAGGATTACTCCTGTTTGGAAGGAGGACAGCTTGTGACACAGACACACATCTCATTGCCAGAACCTGCTCCCTGGGCTGGGGAAAGTAGGGGGGGAAGGTGATACAAGCTATGTAACCCCTGTGGTCAGAGAGGCAAAACACAGAGAAGGGATAGCCTTGAGTAGTTACCAGGTATAAATTTGCTTTCTAACCCACGGGAATTAAGAATTTGTTTATTTGTGTTGTTTTTCTCACAAAACTGGGATTTTCACTTACACCTGTAAATGAGACCTACCAGATATGAAGACCTCTGGAAATACGGCTGAACTGGTGTGTACATGGAATGGAGGATGGGTAGAAACCCATTGCTGGAAAACCTCTCACAACTGATGTCTTTCCTATCAGTCACTTGGCTCGAATGATGTAGAAAATACTGAATGTAGATGTGTGATGACATTAGAGCCATCCAGGCTCTAGTGTAACCAACAAAATAACCACAGGGAAGGACAGGGAAACAACAGGACAGGAGCAGGGAAGAAATATCAGTAGTGCTTTTTCTCCTGTGCTTTGCACATTAGCACTCTGCAGAGCATATGGTAGGCTGAGGTTATGGATTATGGTGTGAAATTTGCTGGCTTTCCTTTTATTCCCTCTGCAACCTATACCTTTCAATTATTGTTTCTTACCATTAATCAAGACTAAACTCCCTTCTCCAGACTAATACTACACTTGGAGTTGAAAAGTAATTGTATGTTACAAGAAAAATACTGGTTAGTTTTTCATTCAAGGAATTGACAAGAGGGATATGCAGCCAATGAAGATATTTAAATGGAAGTAGAGTGTCTATAGAAGAAGTGATATACACTTACTTGATTTACAAACACCCTCATTTGATATTCTCTGACATCCAGTAATAGCAGATTGGGCTTGATCACAGTAATCAGCTCAGTTGCAAAAGGTTTCTACTATATATAACCCTAATGGTATAGAAGCTGCTGTTCTCAGCAGGTAAACAGAAAACCAGAGCATGAAAGAGGAATGATACAGAAGTAAAGCCCAGGTGATCATAGCTAATAATAAAAACATTTGACTTAAACCAAAGTTTCAAGGGAAGAAACGTTCTACTGGTACAAATGGTAGCAATGCAGATGGACTACATCTAACAGTTCTAAATACAGAGAATTATTTTTATGTATCCATACATTCCTGCCAGCTCTGAAATGGAAATTTCTTAGCTATAGGTATTTGAAACTCAGCATAAACTTACCCTCCAGCAACACAGTGAAATAAACACAGATCAGACTTCACACCTGCTTAGTTTGGAAGTTAGCAAGCTGATTCTGTAATGGACAAAACATTTTCATTTACAGTCTTTTTCCCTTCTTGAAAAAGTGTTAGGGAGCACTGCAGAGCACACAGAGCATGCATGTCATCAGCACTGGGACAGACAAACAAAACCCAAATATACTACCTCGTTTGCCCTGTTTCTGCTGATGTGTACACCCAGAGCTCTCCAAGGAGCAAGACCTTATGCTGCATTGATAAATACCAGCTTTAATGAAGTTCTCGTGGTGTGGAAAGAGTACCAGTTAAAGCTTTGGGGGTAGATTTGTCTCTTCTTTTGAGGGGAGCTTGGGAACATAACAAATTGAACGGGCTTAAAAATGAAAATAAAATGTTGCAAATGTTCTCCGTGACCTATCAGTGGAAAGACGCTGAGCTGGTTTCACTCTGCAAAAATGATTCCATTTTTCCTGAAAGAAGGAGAAAAGTGATTTCTTGTTATGGAGAGCTGTCTTACCACACACCTCCAAAACCCCATCTACTCCATGTAAATGCAGCCCAGGTCACCTCCTACTCATGATGGGAGAACAGACAAGTATTCATTCTTCTTGCAGTTGCTTAAAGGAGGGGAAACGGTACAATTTTGTCAAGCTTTTCTTAGTTAAATGTATATTAGAGCAAAAACTGGACCCAGACCTTACTTTAAATGGATTTGTGTGTCAGCTTCTAACTTCCAGCAGTGATGTTAATGGCAAGGCAGATTAGAAAATTGAAAAAGCAGTAGGTGAACAGGAGTTCATATAAAAAAGGATGGGAAAATATCCATGCGAGTGGCATCAGCAAGAGAGTTTATAATTGAATTAAATGACGAAAAGAGTAATGGGTCAAGTGATGAAAACAACAATACAGCCTTTCAAGGCAATAAGGATTAGAGAAGCCATCTTCCAGCTCATAGAAAATCAGTCCTTCATTCTGCTAACACAAGAGCAATTGTAAATTCTGTTGATTAAGTTTGCATGCAATGAAATATTAGATTTGCTCTAAGATCTGCAATACATAGCTTAGCAACTATGCCACAAATGCACAGTGAATATTCTGAATAATTTTATGCCCATAGGATGTTTACAGATAAGATTGTCGAAAAGACTTCATTTTTCTTGACCTTTGTTTGACATTATGATACAGGCTGTCAGATTTAGCACACAGGCCAATAATTGCTGTATAGACACTCCAGAAGCAAAGCCATCTCTGATTTCCAACAGCATCTCTGACAGAGCTCATTCTGTAGCTTTTCCTTCCCTGCTTTCCCCTTCATTCCCCATGGGCAGAAGGGTCCAGTTCCTTACTGTCCCGTTCAGAATTTTAAGCATACATTTTCTTTTGGTATTTAAAATACTTTTCATTTTTCTAAATTGCTTTACCTCTGTTGTCTGATTGGCTTCAAACAGCTAAATTTCTTCACAGCGTGACAGCCTGGAGAAGGTGTACAAGAAGAAAGTATGTGGACTTTTAGTATACATGCAACAGCCTTGCCTCATCTGAGATTTTAAACTGGCTTTAAATGTGATATAGTCCTTTCCTGATACCTTTTCTCATCAAAAAGCTGTCAGCAGCCCAGAGACATATTGGAGTTTTATGATAGAATATTGCTCATAGTAATCATTTTATTACCGCAATTTATGATTAAAAGAATTATGCAGAAGTTTAGATAATAAACCTGCAGGCACGTACTTTGCCTGTTAGCAAGATAGAGTTGACTGTTCAGATTGCTGAGCTATTTTCATTGCTTCCTGTTTAAGTTTTTCATCTCCTTGGCACTACTTTTTTTCTCTGGAGTTCAAATTCACTCATAGAATATAAGCAATTGCCAGCATTTTATGTATGAGGTACCAGTTATAGCACAGAATGGTAATTCTGAGCTTGGAAACTGCTCTATTTTTAGGAGAAAACATCAGGATAGATCTTATTAGGCTGCACCAAAAGAGGAAAGTGATACAGAGATGCTAAGTGAAAATGTCTTTTCATAGACCATACTGACATGAACTCAGAGATTGAATTAAGGAAACCAATAGGCCATTGAATTAAACAAATGAACCTTCAACAGAAAGTGAACTAATTTAATTTGTAACAGCTATGGGAGCTGTTACTTTTTGCCTTATATGTCCACATGGTGATCCTGGACCAAAAGCTTCCTTGAATGGGTTTGCATTGTTATTGCAGAGATATAATATAGGATCTATCTGTGCAAAAGATCTCTCTTAAAACTGCAGCTCTAGAAAAGCCGAGATCAAAAGACATGGAACAATAGCTGTCAAACCATCTCATCAAACCATATTAATTAGCTCTACAGCTAAGATATAATAAGAATGCATCAGCAGTGGTGGATTTGATTTATATAGCTATTTTGTTCCATTTTAGCTGTAGTGACAGTATTTTTTGATCATGCCAAGCAAGATGCTGCATTGTGTTCTTTGAGTGTCATATGAAGCTGAATGTTAAAATCCCTCACATTTTTTCCTATATCTGGGCTGCTGTGATTGATACAGAAAGCTGCTAAGACAGAAGAACAAGACATTCCTACATGAAAAAATACAAACAACAAGTAGCACAGGACTGTGTTTGATGCATGAAAGAGCTACAAATGCTGAACAGATAAAGTGAGGCTCATTATCTCTTACTTTGTGCTTCAGGAGATTGAGTAAGTTTAGAGACTAAATAGTTCAAGTGCTGTAGCAGGAGTAATCTGGAGAGCAAGAAACATTGCCTAAGTGCTGGGACTGTCAGGCTGTCACATTCCTACCTGGGCTGGCTCTCAGACAGAAGGGTGACCGGAGGTCTGCAAGTGTCTCAAACGCTGTGCATGCCACCAATAAACTCAGAAAATGTTAAAACTCCACGGCTTGGGATATTTTATTTTCTAAGTAACATTTTAATCATTATAGTTAATATTCAAGGCTTAGGGTGGCTTCTTTTATCTGCGATTGTAAGGTGTCTAGGCTGGGAATATATCGCTCGGGGGAGGCGTGTGTCTGGTTTTCCTATGAATTCTTGATTCCTCTCTAAATGCTTGGATAGTTTCCTGTTGCTTAACACTGAATAGTATACAAGGTGAGAGTTGGTATGCTCTATAGTCTGAGAGAAGAAATCACTTTTCTCACAAGGAAAGTCTCCACAGCTTTCTGATGAAAGCAGGCAAATTGGTGCAGTCCCTCTCAAGTTTATGAAAATCTGGCTTTAAGGAATTGTTTAGCAAGTGTTTCTTGTTTTGAATATTTTCTCTTTTCAGACCACTTGTCACTGTTGGTCAGTCAAGCAATCCCAGTAAGCCCTATTGTATTTTTTGACCCCCTAATTTATTTTTTGACCCCCTATTTAATTTTTTTGGACCCCCAATTTATTTTTTGACCCCTATATTATTTTTTTGACCCCCTTTCTTTTTAAACCCCTTTTTTTGACCCCTTTTTTTACTCCCTTTTTTTTTTGGACCCCCTTTTTTTGATGCCCTTTTTTTGACCCCTTTTTTTAACCCCCTTTTTTGACCCTTTTTTTTGCCCCTTTTTTTTGCCC
>JANHFX010024585.1:27140-75192 GCA_027560015.1 Chloroceryle amazona | reverse complement strand
TTCAACAGCTTCTCTGGGAAGGCTGTTCCACTATTTTACTACCTCTGCTATGATTTCCGACTCCCAAATATTTAATCGTCCGGGCGCCGCCATCTTGGGTCCGTTCTCCACGCCACACAAGTGAATGGGTAGATATGAAATTACCACAGGGGAGCAGCAACAGCAGCAGGGTACGGAGGGTTGTTCCGAGCTGCCGGCTGGACTCGGGGGACTCTAGAGACGGCTCCTGCCGCCGCCCAGAGAAAATCCCCGGGCTCGGCCTTTTCTCCTCGCCAACCCCTAAACTGCACTCCTGGAGGGACAAAGTTGGTCTCAGCCGCGCTGCCTCCGCCGCCCGGGAGACGAGAGAGTTGCGTTCAGCAGCGGTTTCCTCGGAGCCGGGAGTGAGCCGGGGTCAGAGTTAGGGGAGAGGGTGACGAGGGGATTCCTCCCCCCTCCACCCCCCGGCCGGGGCTCGCCGTGTGGGAGGCACGAGGAAGAGACAGCGGCGGGAGTCCAGCAGCAGCGGGCTTTGCCTTCCCACCCCTCCTGTTTCTTATTCCTTTCGCCTAAAAGGAAAAAAAAAAGAAAAAAAAAAAAAGGCAAGACCTGGACTTGAGTGTGGAGGGGACACAGAGGCGTACACGCACACACGGCTGCCTCGGGTCTCCGTTTGACCGGGCGGAGGTGCGGCGAGGGAGCGATGTGTCGGGGAGGAGTTGGAGGGGTCCGTGCCCCCAGCAGAAGCGGCCGCCGGAGGCACGGGAGGAGGAAGAAACCTGCCGCCCGTCGAGCCAGAGCCAGCGCGGTGGGAGCCGCCGCATCCCCCCCGCAGCCTCGCTCGCCCCCTCGCTTCCGAAGAAGCTGAATCCTCCTAGAAGCACGGAATCGAGGAAGGAAGGATTTGCCACAAAGAATATATCACCCTCCTCCCCAGCGGCTGGATACTGCATTTATTTTATTATTTTTTAATATTATTACACACACACACCCCAGTTACTCTTGTGTGTTTAAATACCAAATATAGCCTCTTGGGGGGGAGGGGATGGAAATCTCTTAGAAGAATTTGAAATCTTGCTCGGATTCGGGAGTGCTGGTTCTGCCCGGCCCGGGAGAAGGACCGCGGAGGGGGGAGATGTGCGGCTCTCGCTGACTGGCCCAAGGACTGGAAGAGATTTGCCACTTTTCGGGAAGCCCGAAGGTTTGTTTGTTACCAAACTGTTGTTTCGCCCCCTTTTCCTCTTCTGGGTAAAGCTAAATCCCTCGGCATTATTAAAGAAAACCCAAGTGTTGCCCACGTGTAGCTGGTGGCTTTCCCTTTATTTTTTAATTTTTTTTTAAGATACTTTTCATCAAGAGACTGACAAAACTTCCTCCCTTCACCCGGAGGCTTTTGAGGTTTCAAACTGAAATGGAGCTACTCTTCTCCCAAACACTACATGTTGTATAAGGGGAGCCAGGACGAAAACATCGTGTTTACTGATTTCGATACCACTCCCCGATGCTGGGCACCCACGAGGGATGAAGCTTCACGGAGCTTGATGTGGAAAAGCAAAGTTGGAGTGCGCTCAGAGACTTCTTCGTGTCCAGCAGCTTAATTATTGACTTTTTTTTTTAGTGGATTCATAGCATACTTTTATGAATTAAATTTTGCCACCGTTTGTACAGAAGCCAAATGACACGTGTGTTTTGAAACGCGGTTCCAAATAGATCCATCCCTCAACGCGGATTCTCACCAGAGAGATCTTCGGTGTCGAAAGAAATCTGATTTTACTGTTTTGTGAACACTTATCTGCTGCAGAAATGTTGTTATAGATTGCTTGATAACGGTTCAGCAAGAAGGGAGGGTTTTTTCCAGCTTGCAGGACCTAGGAAACTGGATACTTCAAAAGTCACTTAAATGTTTTAACAGCATTGGAAAATGGGAGCTGCTACTAAGTTGGCGTTTGCTGTTTTTCTTATCTCTTGCTCTTCAGGTAAGTGAATGGTTTTGGGTTAAATGTAAAGCTTTGGGGTCAGCGTTTGCAATCTTGAGGTACCTTTACCCCTTAGTATAAATGAGGAGAAATATCTTTTTTTTTTTTTTGTTCCAGATGACAGATGTAGGGAGATGGCAGTAAATGTAAAGGCAGAAGCTGTTTTCATCGTTGTTCTTAAAAACATATATAACACGAGCACTTCAAAGGCGTGCAGCGCTTGGATTTCAGCTCAATTGTGTGGAACAAATGTGGAGACATAACCACCTAGTGTCACATGCAGTAATCTGGCAGCACAATTATTGGTGTTTCATGGTGGCTTGGTTGGATTTTTTATTTTTAAATAAGAATAACCCAACTGGAATAGTCTTCAGTTAGGTCTCTTATTCCAGACCATTCACTGGTGAACGGCAGCCTTCATTAATGCTTCATTAGTTTAGAAGAGGTACTTGCTCTGACAGCATTAGCTTGTCCTTTAATGATAGCGAGGGGTGTGTGTACCTATAGAGGTACGCACAGAATTAGGCTGAAAAGGCAGACTTTCAGTTTCTAAACGCTAATTAGTAATGCTTTGTATCTCCCTGCTCGATACGTCACCCCTTTGCTGTGAAGGAAAAAAAAAAAAAGCTACCGCTTTTCTCCTTAAAACAGCAGAAGTTGAGTTTCAGAGGCCGGCTCTGAGTCCTGAGAAGCCAGCGAGATGCGAGGACTTCCCCACGCTGGAAAATTGTTATGGTAGCAACCAGTGGTTGGAGGAACTGCTGGTACACTTCTGCTTGAAGCCTCAGCAGCTTCACCAAAAAACTGTGAGGTGGTGTATAAGGGGTCTTAGTTTACATGGCAAGCTTGGCACTTTCTGCTTGCCTATGGAAGGGGTATATAGCCCTCTGTGTAGATTTAAATGTGCTTTTTAGCAGTCTTGCACTTGTTTATCGGTCTGAAAGCTGGCAGAGAAGTGCTCAGCTTTCCAGCGTTAACCGGTGTAAGGCAATAATGAGAGCCGTCTAACAATGCCTTTTAAATTTTCAGTCTTATAATGTACAGGATTTTGCTGAACAGGACATTTTCTTGTGGTTAGTAAATGGATAGTCTAGTCTTATGTCTGTAGCGGTATTGATCAGTTCCGTGTGCTCTAAATGTGCTGTGAAATGGCGAGCGCTGCCAGAAATAAACAACAAAAAAAAATTAATCCTTTCTCTTTTAACCAGATAAATAACAGAGCAGGTTAAGGACAGGCAGAGTTTTTGCTTTCTATTAGAGTATACCATTTATTTTTCTCTTGAAACAAAACACGATTTCTTCTGACAGTTTTGTCTTGCAGTAAAAGACGTGTCATTGATCTTCTCCTAATAGCTTTTTTTTTTTTTACGTTAATCGAGTAACATTTGTCTTAATTCAGGAATATTTTCTGCAGGGAACCCCCCCTCCCCTCTCCCCGCTGCCAGTTTCTGAGAGACTTGGTGCCATCTGCTCCCCATGGGCTGTCTCTCCCTTCCATGTCCTTCTATCCAGATCCTTTTGCCCGGAGCACAGAATAGTGATTTTGTTGACATTACCTATCCTAGTTACTGAAGAAGAGTTAAGCAACAAAAGCCATCTTTTCTTTAGCTATTCTTGCTGAGGTTGTTTTTGGTAGGGTGAAATGAATGTTTCTCTTGCTTGTGAAGATGGAATTAATCTTTGCTAAATGAGCAGGAAACTGGCTGCAATTTGGACTGCTTTTCATGTTAATGACATTGTTTTTGTGGTTATTCCAGTATTACATACGAAGTGTTCCGGTATTTAACCATTATGAAACTATTTTTTACTCACCTAAAATTTGAGTGTATCTATAGCCCAGATCTAGGTCAAAAATAAAGAAATTAAACAATAAGCTTTTGGTTTTGTGATCAAAATTATAAAACTGTGTTAAGTTTTAGCACAAACAACAGGCGTTTTGATAAGTAGTCTTTCTGATCAATTGATTATAACATCATTGTCAGAAGAAGTTTCATTTTCGGTCGTTACTCTGGAAGAAGAAAAGTCTCCCCAGCCTATATATTTAAGAATATTGGCGGTGGTTGAAGAAATCTTTTGAGTTCAGGTGTGAAGATGTCTGGTTTGTCTTTCTCCGGTTTGCAGTCTCCAGCTCCTCCGAGTGTGTGTGCCAGGGAGTGGGGGTGTTGGTTTTCTGTAATTTATTTTTACATGCGACTATTTTTTGCAGTTGTTTACATAGCCAATTAATACTAGAGCCCTTTAAATAGGTGAAAATGTTGTGGCTTTTCTACATGGTTGGTGTAGAAGTGTTCTTTAGGTTTGAAGGCATTTTATTTTCCTCTTTATAAACTGCTGCATGAAATCCTGTAAAATTACTTGAAATGGGTAAGAATTTGTAGCTAATAATCTTTGCTAAGGGAGTGAAAGTAGTTCTCCTTTATGACTCAGATATTTGAAAAAGAGCATCTGTGTTACGTTATTAGGGTTTAAAATATTTGTAGAGGCTTGGAGAAAAGTGGGTGTAGGTCTGCACCCACTTGTACTAATTCAAGAGAATGAGATGAATGTGTATTAGCCAAAGGTGGAAACAAAGTGCCCGGGTCAAGGTTCCCCATATGCCCTCTAAGATACTTTTTCTGTAAACCTTGTGTGTGTTTTTAGTTCCTTAAAGAGCGGAAGATCCTGAAGTCAAAATAATTACGAAGAACTGAATCTGCTTCCTGTATCTCTCCTGTAGGTGAGGCAAGAGTGTAGGTCAGCTTGAAAAAGAAAACTAGTAAATAAAATAGCTCTTCTATCAGAACACTTCTCTTGAGATAGTATCTGTGTTCTCCCCTCCCACAAGGAAGTGGGTTTTCTGTGTCCTCTAGTTTTTGTGATGCTGAGTTACACTTTATGAAACATGTTTTCAGGAACAGAGAGTGGATACTTCCATAGCTTTCAGTGATGATTCAGAATATATACCCCGTGAGAGATGTTGAAGTAGAAGTTTGTCCTAAACCAAGCTCTTCCCTTCTGAGTGCCATAGATTTTAAAACTCATGATTCCTTTTGTTAAACTCCTTGTTTCCCAAACCATCATTTCTTCTCATCTGAGCTACCTGCTCTGCTTTTGGTACCTGTGTTACCTAAGTAATCTGCAGCTCTAAGGCTCTTACAGGGGACAAGACCTTTATTTGTTAAAACTCACTTAAGCTAAATTAATGCTAAAAATCACCTAAGCAAGAGGAAGCACATCAGAAAAGTCTTGGTCCTCTCTATTTTTTCCTAATGCCAGATCAAGCCACTTGGAAAGTCTTGAGTAATTCTGCTGAAGGAAATGACATGTCAAAGATACCTTTGTAGTTGAAGTAGCATTTTCACTACATGGGGAATGTTTTATTCTTTGGCTTTTTTTTTATAATTTATTTCTCTCCCATCTCACAGTGATTATCATCAGGGGAAATGATTTTTTTTGTTGTTGTTCTTTCTCCCCCACCCTCCAAAAATCTAGATGGAGCTGTAAAGCCCAAACTTTGGAAGCTGAATGGTTGGGTGTTCTAAAGGAATTGAGGGCTGGGAGGTGAGACTTTTTTTCTTTGATTTTACTAGTGTAACTTGGGTAGTTTTGTGGTTTGTTTTGGAGTTTTTTTTGGGGTTGGTTTTTTTTTTTGACTGTCCTTTCGTTGTTAATTTGGTAGCACTTGAGAATCCTGCGAAAGGTTTATGAGTATTGTTTGTGAAACTGTCTCTGCTGGTATGTTCTCTGCAAGCTGTGCATGATTGTAGTTGAACTCTAATCACTTTATTGCCCAGGCAGAGCAATAAAACACTTCAGACTTAGTACTGTGTTTAAAGTAAAATCCTGCGCAAGATTCCTCTTTCCTGAGAGTATATGCTTTTCTGTATCAAGTGTGTTATCACTGGGCAGGACCCCGGCACTCCTGATGTTGCCCTGAGAGAAGGACTTGTAAACCTGCTTAATCTTGTTTGCGAGCATAGCTAGATTTACATAGATGTAAACATTGTGTCACTTACAAAGTTTCCTGGCTCTGGGTTGATGTTATAACTTAGATTACAGATAGAATTCTGTTACTGTTTCTGTGTAATCTGTTAATACTTAACATTTACAAACCCTAAATCTTCTGGTTTATGAAAAATAGCTGTACTTGTGATAATGCAATATTAAAACATTGTGAGCCTAGTTCTAGTGGAACTCTGCTTGACAAATGTTTCCTTAGGTGCTGCTGTCACCGGTTTATTTGCCTGTTTGCTGTTCAGACACATGTTTGGGTTTTTTATCGTAGAAAAAGGTTAAAGTATTTTTTTTCACATGCTGGATACTCTGTAAGCTGGTGTTGAGGGGTGTTCTGTGTGAGGTGGGAAAGCTGTTTTCTGCTACCTGGGGGTGCAAGAATTGGCTTGGTGGTAATTGCTGCTATTGTGAAATATTATTTTGATCTGGTTTTAATGGATAATATTTGAATACCCTTTCTTTTTTCTTCACCTCCCCCCCCTTTTCTGGAATTTGGTGGTGAAATTCCTTAGGTGATGGTCCTGGATAATTGGCAAATGAGGGTACACAAATCCTTTTTTTGTCTCTCTTTAACTGTAAAGGTTCTTTTTTGTCATACCATCAATTCTAGGTAGGGGTAACTCCAGTAACAATAACAGTAATGCCAGTGTTTTTCATCCTTACTAATTCTACTTTTTCTTCCAACCTTTTACACTTCCACTTTTGACAATGCCTGGCTTTCAACTCTTGCAGCTTATTATTCTGAAGTTGAGTTCTATTTCAGATCATCGTTATGAAGTCTATAGTGCCTGAATCTCTTGAAATACAGTAGTCATCTTTATTCACAGACAAACATGCTGGACACAATATGCAAAAGTAGTCATTTGGAGACCTGTATGATTTGAAGCCAAGATACAGCAAGTTCTGGGTACTTATCCTTGGGAAATCATCTGGAGAATAATCATTATAACATGGGCTGTAAAAAGATAGAGGTTGACAAGGAATCTGATTGCAGAAGAGATGCCTTGGTGAAGGGGAGATGTGTTTCCATCACTTAATTAACAGAAAGCAGATTAATGCAAATGTCTCCTTTAGCTGGTTGGTAGAATACATGGTCTGTTAGCTATCTGATGTTCCTGAAAATGAGAACTCTTTAAAAAGATCAAGAAAATTACAAATTTTACAGCCAAGTTCTTGTGTGATGAAATCTTAATGTGTTTTTGTTGCCTTGGCACTTAAAATTCAGCACATCTTATTTGCTGTTATTTCCATATGGAAATTGAAGTGTTACTGGATGCTAGTGACTTTATGTGGCATCTCTTATCTTCTCTTCCTTGCGCTATCTATGTGGTGCTGGAGATTTTTTTTTTTTTCTTAGAAACAGTTTGTGACTACAGTGCCAAACATCAAAACATATTTAGGACTAATCCCACAGCAAATGAATACTTACTGCCATATTGTTTACATTGCATATCTTTGTGGCTAAGAATTCCAAATGGTTGTTAGATACATCAAATGCTTCAATTGTTGCTGGAAAGAGTGCAGAGGAGCATTTATCTACTGCAGTTATTATTGTAGTAGTTTTACAGTAAAGATGAGAAAAGTCAACATTCATGGTTTTCTTCTGAACTTGTAGTCAAAGCTGTAACTGGAAGCAAGAAGTCTGGCTATAAAAAAAATATATATACGATCACTTGTGAAATGGAGGCATAAATCTTTGGTTATGTGGTTAGAGGTATTTGAAAACACTTGGAAACAAGGGATATGTTGTGGGAAGACTACCTTTTCCTGCAGCCAGAAGCAGCTGGAGGTAGCACTAGTGTTGTTAGGATGGGATCTACTGAGGTACTGAAGGTGTGAAGTACTTCTTTGGACCTGCCTCTTGTTAGATATTGTTAAAAAACCTGAATTACTTCAGGTAGTTTGAAGGAATATACCTTCATCATCTTAACCTCTGTTCCACACCTCAACCAAATGGATCCCATTTTCTGTCTTGTGGTCAAGGAAGGCTGAGCACGATGGAAGCCTTTGCCTCTCTCTTTGGAGCTATTGGTGATGGCCTCCTAATGAACTGTGCTGCCACTGCTTTCAGACAGAAACTTCATTAAGGAGAAGTGACATAGTTACAATTGTGTTGATGCCAGCAAAGGTCCAAGTGGTGGCTGCGTGACCGAAAATCCCGGTGACTTTACAACGTAGCAGTGGAAGAATCGTAGAGCGGTAGAATGTTTGTGTGTATTGCATACTCAATGTTATATTGATTTTTTTTTTTTTTGAGGGTATATTAAGTATTGCTCAGTTTGAAAAACTTGCCTTGTAAAACTATTGGTATTCTTGTGTTCTACTGGTATTCCTGGTCTAACTGGTGCAAGATAATCTGGACTGACTCTATCCCGATTGAAATTAATGACAGTTTTGTTTCAGTGTTATTCTTGAATAAGTCACTGAGAAGGCTTGTTAGTAACTATTATTGACTTGGCCTTCATGATCTTGAGTACCTTTAGGTGTCAAGAAGGCTGCATGTTGTTTAAGTGATTTAAATGGCTGGATACCACCTTTTGAGATGCCTTGTTTTAAGGTATGATTTGTATTTTTAAGGATTTATATGAAGGTGTGATTAGATGATCATTTCAAAATGCTGAAACCAAGAGCTAATTCAAATCAACCCCCTATATACTCTTAACTGTGATGGGCATGTAAGAAATGCTAAAATACTTTTTTTTTTTCCTTTTGCTACTTTAATTACACTAGGGAAACATTGCCTATAGTTACTGAATCGAACTGACTGAAAGGCAGAATACTCGAAGAACCAATGTTTTATAAAGGCCAGATCTTAGCTAAAATGAAAACCAAGAATGCAGTTCTTAAATTCTTTAGTTTTCTGAACGTGGAGATAAGTCAGCAAGTAAGCTGAAATTAAGAAAATGAATGTTGCATTTTGCATTTACAAGCAGCCGGTCTTGCTGTCTAATCTAGTTTTGTTGCGTGCCTGAATGAGGCTGTTCTCACAGTGGGGAAGATTCCACCTCTTTATAATGATGACAACAAAACAGTTAAGTTTTACTGGTTTAATCCTTAACCTTGACATGGTTTAAAGCAAATACCTGAAAAGGTCCTTAGACACATAATTACATCTCAAAGTTTTGTTTTCAAAAAGTGTCTGTATCATTGTTTTTAAAACTGGGAATAAAAATCTGTATGGCTCAGGATTTTCTTTTCCATAGCTTTAATTCTGTCTTCCATTCCTAAATACATTGCCATTTCACCAAGGAAGAGTTAGTTTTTATGACTGAAGTTGCAGAGTTTCTTGTGGCAAATGGACTTTTAAAGTCTGATGGTACATCCAGCCTCTTCAGAAGTGGACAAAGTGGTCAGAAAATTCTTAAGATAGTGTTTCTGTATTTTTATTTTATGAAGGTAATTTGACCTGCAGCTTTTATTCGGGGGGGTGGGGAGTGGAAAGGGGTAAGGTAACTCTGTGTTTGTTTTATGATTGACTAGATCTGAAGAATGTTTTAGAGATGATCTGTGCCTTGTCTCGTTTGACTGTTCCTAAACTTCTTGGTGAAATGAGGCTGGAAAGTGAATGCAGAGGTCACTTGAGTACTAGTGCAGTCCTGATACATTTTTAGGTTGTGCCAACTGGGGTCTAATGAGATGACTCGCAAGTGCAATTTGAGGGCTACTGCAGGTGGGGGACCATTGCCAAGAGGCAGCAGAGTCAGGACTGTACCAGAACTCCTGCAGCTTCAGCACTTGAGTATGCCCTCATCTCCTGTCGGAGAGCATGGAGTATATGCCATCAGTACGCTGGGAAAATGCAGTAGTGATTTACACAGGGCTCCAGCTTAGCTTCTGCATTGTTGTAGACATTCAAACTGAATATCTGTTCCACTTAAGAAAAAAAAAAAACAAAAAACAACAAACCCACACCCCAAATAACAAACCAACACACAGCCCTCTTTGCAGGCAGAACATCTCTTGGAGCCGTGAGGAGGAGGTCCATGGATGTGCTCAGCCTATGACATGAAGCCTAAGGGCCAGTGAACAGTCCCTAGAGCTGTTGTCATCTGCAGTATAGATATGTGACTTGCAGGGAAAATAAAAAAAGTGCCTGCTTCATGTTTAAAGATTATTTCTATTTTAGATGAGCATTGAAAGTTTTGATGCGGGAGGAGTTGATGGTTACTGTAATCTTGCAGTCAACCTGGTTTACAATCTCGTTTTGTAATAATGGCTCTGAATAGAAATGGTAGCTGTTATTTGAATGTATTTTTTTTCTTTTAAATCATAGCAGCACAGATTCATCAGCCTATCTCTCCAGCATCATTCTCAAAGCAGTGTGTTCTCCACTGAACCTCCAGGTGCTCTTCAGCAGAGCTGCTACCTAGTCTGAGAGTCACCTCTTGTACTCATGGAGCGGGTGCTTTGTCCCAGCACTCAGGATAAGAGTGTGGAACACGATGGGTCCTAGGGTGGGCCCTTGAGGGACTCTGCTTATGGTACTTCCCACCCTGCTGTGGATGTGTTCCTTATGTAAGTGCTTCTATGCCATTCACACGCTGGCTCTATCTTGAGCTCTATTTGCTAGCCTGCCTAGCTGATTTTGACTGCATTTCAGCAGCTTCCTTCTTTTTGGTGGCTTACAAATTTGTGGTTTGGAGGATTTTATTTTTTTTTTGTAACTGAAGCTGTAATAGCGTAACCTTTTTTTTTTTTTTTGAGGTTCTGAGTTCTTATCTAGATGATGCTAAGCTCTGGTCTTTACTGCTGAAATGATCATAGTGATATTTATTCTCTCGGCTGCATTTTGCAAACTTGCATTTCAGTATCAACATGTAAGTTGAAATTTCATCTGGTTTTAAAACCTATTTTTAAATATAATCAATCATTTTATCAAGCCTTCTAACATGAAAAACGGTGTCCTTCTAGGAATTTTGGGGAAGAGCCACATAAACAGGAAAACGGTTTAATTTTGTTGTTCAGTTACAGTGTTAAGTGTGTGAGACAAAATTAAACTTTGCAGTAACTGTTAATTTTAGAAATTTTGGGTAGTGTTTGTCAGTAGAAGGTACAGATAGTTCTCTTTAGCTCATAGCAATTACATGATGGAAGAGTTGTCTTTAAATATTTCCATGTTACAGGGTTGAAAAACACTTAGGCTGTGAAAGTTGCAAAAATTTAAAGTGGCTCATAATTATTTGCATTACTGTACTGTTCTTATCAAAAATTAGATCGTCTGTTTTTCATCTTGTTTATAAAGCTACTTCAAAAGTAGCATGGAGAATACCACTGGTGACATATTTTCATTTTAATTCCCTGATTTTAATTTTGGAAAGGGTCTGTTTTGCAAGTTATCCCTAGGAATCATTGTATTTCATTAAATTTAACGCAGAACCTGTCAAAAAGGTTGTCTTAAATGGCTTTTTAAAATGGTATGGTTTGATTTGCATTTTGTTTAATTTAAGATTGTGGCACATACTGCGAAGGGACAGACCCCAACAGATGAAGCCTCAGCTGACCATGCCTATTTAGAATAATACAAATCAGTGGTGAGATCTTAATTAGATCACATGTTCCATATATGTACTAAGAGCAAGCTATGGAACCATGAATAAATTGTGAGCAGGTTATTTAAAACCACAAGATAGTTTTGCTCCCATTCCTGCCCCCAAATAAATTCTCTCCTCCTGAAATAAAACAACAGCCCGCAAGTCAGCAGTGAGGAGTGATTTACCAACGATCTGGAAACCCCCCATGAGAAAAAAAAAAATATTTGACAATTTTGTTGAAAGTCTTCTCTTTTTGCTCTCTTGAAAAAAGACCAAATCACATTCTCTTGGGTCAAAGGCTCTCAGGGAAGCCAAGAGTGCTCAGGTTCTACTTCTGTTCCAGTGGAAATGAAGTGGATCCCTCATGAAAAATCTTGATGCTCTGGTATGCAACTGTACTTTTCCAGCAGTTTAAAAACATTCTGATGGATGGCAAATAAAGTGAAATTAATTTTTAGTTGGCTTGTGTCCCCTCTAAATGAGGGAACTGTACTTTGATAAGTTGAACTTAAATCCCCTTTTTGTCTCTGCCAAGTGATATGTAATGATTGCACTGAAGTATTAATTTCAAGAGCAAATTTTATTTTTTTATGAATATAGTTGGAATGATTCAGAAAATGCACTTCACCTGTTTGGACCTATGGCGACAGGTTCTCTGCAGGTTTTGTACAAGGAAGGGAGAAATTTTCTCCTATCCCATACCCTGTTGTGTCCCGCCAGACTGTATGAGGGCAGAAATGTTTGTTCTTTTCTAGCATCCCTTAATATACTGACTGTGTGCTTTTGAGAACACCTACACAGAGGCTGCATAGTAGTTAATGTGCAAAAAACCCATCAGTAATCCAGCTCTTCAAATTAGGAACAAGTATGATTGGAAGGAGAATCATCTATGGTGTATCCTTAGGAGAACCATCTTCTGATGACCTGTCATGAGGGTTCAACCATATAACTAATTCAGGTTTTGTTGTTTGGGTGTTGGGTTTTTTGTGGGTTTGCGTGTTTTGGTTTGGTTGGTTGTTTTTTTTTTTTTTGCTGTGGTTTTGGTTTGGTTTTGTTTGTCTGTTTGGTTCCACCCCCACCCCGAAAATCTTGAGTCTAAAGAGTAATGAGATGTACAAAAATGTGATGGAATTCATACTACTCTAACAATATATGAGAGCAGAAATGGAGTAATTCTTGGATTTCATGTAATCAATGATAAGAATTTTCAGAATTTGGTGATACATCATATCTTCTAGTTCTGGAAGGAGGATGGCGCCTGATAGAGCAGGATGGATTTTTTAGTTGGCAACTGATGAAAATTTTCTGGACCCTTGCTTTGCCAAAATATTTCTTCTGAAACTTAGTAAGCTCAGAAGTCTTTCACCATTATTATAAATCTTCTGGTGTTGGAAGCTCTTTCATTCAACACGAAGATGAGGAATTCTATCTGTGTAGAAAACCTACTGTTTGGTTTGTTGGGTTTTTTTTTTTTACTTCAGCATAATTGCCTTGGTCAAAGTATGAAGCTTCTTTCAACAGGTCATATACAGCACATCACCTCAGGCAGGGAAAATCTTACCAGCTGAAGAGAGCAGGCTTCAGTATGTGAGGGGAGGGGTGAATGACAAGGTGCCATTTCCTCATAGGTGAGAGTAGAAATGCATTTGATTTTGGTTTGGATAGACTTTTGGGATATTTACATGCTGAAAAAGTACGTTCTGGGGGAGCTTCATCTGACCATCTGAACTCTTTTCCCCCTATCTTCCTTCTAGCAGAAGTCACTAGTATTTTTCTAAGAGAGCAGCTTGTTTGCAGCCTCAGTGCTTGTTTGATAAATCCATTTTTCAAGCATGGACTAACACTCGGCACGCAGTAGGTTGTAGCCTTTGATAAGAACTCTTGGAACGTTACTAATAAACTGCAAAATCCTTGTTGCGGATAACGAACAAGTTGAGTGTCAAGTGTGTGTCAGATTTTGATTGCTCGATGGTATCGTTAGACAGGATATTCAAGCAGAAAAAGTAATTTTGAAACAGAGGTTCAGTAATGAAATAAAGTTTTAGAAGCAAGTCCACAAAGTTCATGCTTTTTAATAGCTCCTCCAGTAGTTCAGCCAGCTTCAAAAACTAGCTAATTAGCTGCTCCTCGTCCAAAAGGGTTGTTTCAGTCGTACCTGTTGTTAAAGGTGAACAGCTACATGAAGAGAGAGAGAGCTGCTGTAAGGGCAGCTTGGCCTCCTGTCATCAAAAACAGAGGGGCTTCATTCTTTGGAGAAGTCCCTGGTCCTCCACGTGGTAGAAGGCCACCCATGGTAAGAAGCTAAGTCTTTCCTGTCCCCAGGCATCTTTGAAGTGTCATTGCTTAGAAGTTTTATAGTGTGGCACGTTGAGATGACATTTCTAGCTTTGAGCTAGCTTCTCTGACACAGTGAGAAGAAGACATTACAAAACAGCCATAATGAAAATATTGCATTGTAGAGTCTTTTCAGTGTTGGTGTCTTGTATAGTACTTGGGTTTATGTAGAGTGGTTAAGAGAAGTTGTTTGGGGATTAGGGAGACTGACAGTTCCTCTTTTGCTTCCTCTCCCTCATTCACATGCCCACTTCAGGGCGGTTCAGCCTTTTTGTACACCAGCCCTTGTGGCTGTTTGACAGCATGCTGGGCTGATTCAATTTGCCAAACCAGCAGAAATGACTTGGAAAAACAGCAAGTAACTCTACAAACACTATGAAATGAGGACAGGAGTTGCGTTAGAAGATGACAGGAGCAAGGGAAGAGATGGCTGGAATAAGGGCTGGCAGTGAGTCTGCATGAACTGACCTAGGAAATCAATTATCAAGGGAGAATGACACATCAGAGCTGGTGAGTACAGCTGTTCTGTGTACACATTGGGCAAGAAAGGGAAACTGACATGAATTACCATTTTTAACAACCACTGTCTCTAAAGAGAATTTGCTTCTCTTTCAGAGTTGCACTGAGATACTCAGCGCATGCCTGTTGTCACGGGATTTCTTTCTCTCCTCTTGATTTTTAAATATCTTCGTGCCCCTTACTCTCGGGGGGCTGTAGATAAAACATTTCCAGACAGAACGGCAGGCCACTCACTGCCTGTTGCTCATCCTCTATTTCCCTGGTACAGAACTACTGGATTTTTATGTACGGACTCGGGAATCTAGCAGTGAAAACTTTGTTGTCATTCACGGAAGCGGCACCTTCTTCCATCCCACCTGTGGATACTTCACAGGTAGCAGGAGACAAAGTTCCCATACTTATGGAGAGCATGTCAAAAACTGGTAGAGCTGGAACCTGCATCTGTGGAACCTGATTCCAAGGAGTACATGATAATTCACTTCTGTTTCCCAGGTTCACTGGTAACGGTGAGGTGGGAACTAAATACAATGGGCTGTAAAATCCAACTACATCTCAAGTGTAAGAAAACAATTTGGAAAGACTATTTGTGACATAGTCTTAGTAGTGTCTAATCTTTGGTACTCAAGTTTTCACTTGCAAGTTGTGCTAGAAAATTATTCTGAGCAGGTAGGCATAAAACTTTATGCAAAAACTCTGGAAAAATTCTGATCCGAGGAGAGACTAAACATCACTCATGGATTTAGAAATGATGGGGGTTCTTAAGATAACAAGCCTCATTTGATAATGCCTGGAAGCACTGAATTCAGAACACTAAACTCAGCATCAGTAATTGCATTTACAGAAAATAGCTTATCTGGTGATTCTTACATATCACCTGAATACCCAGTTACATCCAGGATCCCATCTCTGCAGTCTGAGAGGACTCAAATCTCGGGAGCATCTTTAAGCTGCCAGGAAGCACGGAAGAACCAGGCTACTTGGCAGGAGCCTGCTATGTTGTTACCATTACAAATAAGAGTGTGGCAAGGTGGTGGAACCAGAGCAGTCAGGATGCAGAGCAGTTATAAACAGCTGCTGAACTGATAGCAGCCGTAAACCAGGGAAATCTTCCAGACAGGAGAGAGAAAAAGTTGTGGCTCTGGCAAGTCAGGATGAGATTGCAGTACTTGGAGTTCAGCTGTGAAGTCTTTGGGGCACCTACCCAACCTCATCAGCCATTTGACACGTTCCAGTCTTCAGTGAGCCCTTGGCTTTGTTCAGATGTCACGTTGCTTTTAATTTTCCCTTAAACTCTACATGAGGACTACTTGTATTAAGATCCAAGCATAGGCAGCAAATGTGTTAGTCTCCAGTAGCAGTATTCTGAAATTCTGAATAAAATAGAAGTCCAGATCAGTTCCAAAATCACGGAGGAATCTCACCTTAGATGTGATGTGAAACCGGTTGTCTTTTTGTTTCTTATGAGCCATGATCTTCTCTAGCTTCTCACCCACAGCCTGCCTCCCTTCTAGGGAGAAAAGGTGCTAATGCTTCAGTGCCCAGCCTGCTATTTCCAGTATCCTCTTCCTTTGGCTACTTCCAATTAACTGTGGTTTTTAACTTACTTTCTGCTTAAGCAAAGCAGATTTTTTTAAACCCTTTTTTCCTGGAGGTGATGGCTTCATCTGAGGATATCTAGGTTAACACAGTAATTTACTGGCACCAGGAGGTAGAGGCCTCAATCTACATTCTTTTTCTGTCCTCCAGCTGTTCATTCTCCTGGGACCATAATGTTCTTTTCTTATTTACATTTGCCGGTACACCTTTCTATTCAGCTCGACAAAGTCTCCATTCCATACCTTCATGGTCCTCAAAGTCTGTGTGTTTATTTCTGCTAGAGTAGTTTTCTGGAATTTTAGGAGGTAAGGTGTCTTGCAGAAGAGTCTGATAAGTTCTGGAGGAAGAATGAGACAGTGGTAGTGGAAGCAGAGATGCTGGTGAGTATGACTAGCAGGTTGAAGAAGGCTCTCATTCCTCTCTACTCTGCCTCAGTGAGGCCACATCTGGAGTACTGTGTTCAGTTCTGGGTTCCCCAGTTCAAGAGGGACAAGGAACTACTGCAGAGAGTGCAGTGGAAGCTACAAAGATCCTGAGGGGCCTGGAGCATCTCTGCCAAGGAGAGGCTGAGAGCCCTGGGGCTGTTTTTCTGGAGAAGACTGGGAGGGGGGGGAAATCTTCTCAGTACTTATCAATATCTAAAAGGTAGGGGTCAAGAGGATGGGGCCAGACTCATCAGTGGTGCCCAGCAACAGGACAAGGGGCAGTGGTCACGAACTGGAACCCAGGAGGGTTGCTGCGAGGGTGTCACAGCCTGTCCCAGGCTGCTCAGAGAGGTGGTGGAGTCTCCTTCTCTGGAGAGATTCCAGACCCACCTGGATGATCCTGGGCAGCCTGCTTTAGCAGGGGCTTTGGATGAGGTGATCTGTAGAGGTCTCTTCCAATCCCCACCATGCTGTGATTCTGAGAGACCTCTGGCTCTCAGGCTCTCCGTATATTTAGCAAGCAGATTTAGAACACTGCACACAGAACGTGAGTTAGTTCTTTTTGCTGGACTAGTCTTCAT
Source organism: Chloroceryle amazona (assembly GCA_027560015.1). Classification (NCBI taxonomy): domain Eukaryota; kingdom Metazoa; phylum Chordata; class Aves; order Coraciiformes; family Cerylidae; genus Chloroceryle; species Chloroceryle amazona. The sequence goes on along the minus strand of JANHFX010024585.1, from coordinate 58,258 downwards.
GCAGCTTGGCACACTGGAGCAGCCTGTTTGTACCAGAAGGGAGGCAGGGCCCCGGTGGGATCGGCGTGGGCTGCCGTAGGATTGCAGCCACGGAGAGGCTGAGGCAAATGGAAGTGACTGACTGTAAAATTCCCTAGTCGGATGATCTTCAGCCCATTGTGGAATCTTAACTCTTCTGAGGCTGACAAGGTAATTGAAGCCTGGGCCCCCTCTTCAAACTGCCGAGCTTTTACACAAAAAGCTTTTATGCAGAATTTCCAGTAACTGCCTTCTGGTGGAGTGAGCTTCTCTCTACTCCGTACACTCCTTCAGGAAAAAATACTGGTAATCTAAGTGGATGGCCTCCAGCCTGGGAAGGATGGACTGGATGGAGGCATCAAGTTGAGAAATTTAACTTCTGTGGGCAGGAACTTTGTTGCCTATTGATTTGCTTAAGGCAACTCTCAGCTCTATGGTTGGGAGGCCCATATTTTTCCCCTGACTGTACAAGGATTTAGGAATTCATTAGGAATTCATGGCCTTACCAGTCTTGATATCTCCACTTAATACTGTAGTCAAATAAACCAAGAGAAGAATCCAAGGCAGTTGGAGTGTTACATCCACCTTCACAGGAGAACATCACTGTTAAGTATATTCCAGATGAAGGTGGGTGTCACTCTCTCTTGTTCAGCTTGTTTTTTTCAGGAAAGCTTTTGTTACAAGGAAGGTAGCTCAGAAAAGCCTCGTCTTTGCTATATTTAGGTGCCAGCCTTGCTGCTCCTGGTAGGACAAAATAAACCACTCCTAGGAGTGCGACACAGAACAGTTGAGTCATTGTTACTGTTTGGCCACTGATTTACCAAATAGCTGTTGGCTGTGGTGACTAGCTGTAGGTAATGATTGTCCTGGAAAAAAACAACCCCCAAAACTATAAAGCAAACTATTTTCCTTTTCCCTTGAAAAGGTTATTGTCCCGTCAGTCTTGGTGATACTGCTTTTTATGTGCTCATTTAAATACTCATTGACTACCACAGAAGAAACACCTTGGAACAGTCAAGATAGAAGAATTCTTCCATAACGTGGATTGTTTCTTGTTTGGTTTTGGTTTTTGTTTTTTTGTTTTTTTTTTTTTTTCAATTGTGAAGCTTTTATGATCTTCTGGACTGCCAGGAGAATTTATTGCTGAATGAATTCCTCACATATGACCAGAGAAACACCTGTTCTGCCTGAGCAGAAGCACTTCATCTAAGATGACATCTGGCAGTAGAAGCCCTTCAGCTTGTGTTTATGACTTCCCTTTCTGTGTGAGACATTCCAAATACTTCTTTGGAAGTTGTATTGAGAAAATGGGTGTCGGTGTAATGGGGATTGCTGCTGATCTTACAGAAAATACAGTACTACAAGTGCATCCTCATTCTGTCCATTCCATAGTCCATAAAAAGGCTTTATTTTACTATTAGAAATGCATTTGTTTGGGTGTCGAATTTATTGTTTCAATAGCTAGGAATAGAAGGTTAAATATGAGCACATACACAATCTAAACTAAATGAAAATAACTTGAAATCTGCCTGGCTCTTTTCTGTTCTCTCAGAAATGTCCTAAGAATTCCAAGCATCAGACTGAAGGATTCAGCTTTTAAGCATCATTCTCTTTTAAAGCAGGCTAGAAATTTGAAGTTAATACCCTAGATACAAGTACCCTAGCAGTAATTTCTCCATCTCTGTCCATTAAAGGTACTACCTTTGTCTGATAACTATGGAAATGCATTTAGGGATGGTTTTGGGGCTGAGTACCTTGATAACTTGTCTTTCTGTTCAGCCTTTTGGCCAACTGCTTCTCATCAAATCCAGTGACATGATTGATGAAGGGACTTTAAACAGAAAAAAGTACATTTACTGATGATGGGTAATTGAACTCAGTGTTTCAGAACACATGGAAATAAATAAGTCTCACAGATGGACAAATGCAGGGAGGATAGTTTGGTCAGAGCTTAAACTTGGTCTGGATGGAATCTCCAGATCAACTAATTACTGATTGCTGGATACTCCTGCCAGAAGCCTTTAGTTAAACCTACAGTTAATGTCATCTGTCTCATGCTTTTGAAACATTTCTCTCCAAAGAATATTTCTGAAAACTGGGCAAACCTGCTGGTTTTCCCTCTGTCAGTTCTTATACTGAGCTGGCACCTTAATGCCAAAGTGATTTGCAGGAGTCTGTGCAAGATAACTACGGTTGGAACACAGTGGTTTGCTCATCTCTTCTAAACTGGAGAAAAGTTGTAGCCTCAGTGTGTGCACTTGGGAATTTTTGCACGTGTATGCCTTTGAGAGGGCAGTCTTAAAGAAGTATTCCTTTCACTCACTCGAGTCCCTTTCACTTCACACCTGATCTTGTATAACTAGAACCCTGATGAAAAGGGAGTGGTCCTTCCCCTCCCTGGGACCAGTTTCCACAGCTTGCTTTGTGCTGGCCCCAGTGGTCATGTGGCAGAAGAGGAGTTGAATCAGCAGTTACAATCTTGTGCAAAGTTCACTTTGTTTCCGTTTACCATATGGTTTTGGTTTTTTTTAAAGTTAATTTGTAGCTCCTGTTGCAATTGGGATTCTGTGGTGGTTTCTTTCGCAGCATCCTGAAAGAATATTCTTTAGGACATGAGTATCAGAGGTGCAAGTAAAGCAGGTTCTGAACAGTTAAGTCTGTGGTGGTAGGTTTGTAGGAAGTGCTACGTAGTTAGTCTGCCTCTGCGAGTTTGTCTTATCGATCCTAGGCGGGGCTGATGTCTGAAATCTTTTAACAGTCTCCACAGTTGAAGCCTACTGTGTCAGCACATTCACTATAACGTGCTGCTTGCTTTAAACTTGCTTATTCTAAGTGACTTTAGTCCTAGTGGCAGTGAAGACGTTGCAGTCGATACAGTCAACTAATCCAAAGCAAGTATCCTGGGTTCTTTTAAGTTGCTTTGATGTGTTGAATCCTCCTCTTGTGCTTTATTATCCATGTTGCTTCAGGAAAACAGATGAAAACTGGTTTGGGTATAATAATACAGCCTGTGACTTGTACCCCTGTACTCAAGGATGGATTTCTCTTTCCTGGTGTTAGGAATCAGGCATTTATAACTCTTGGTAAAAAAAAAAAAAAGAAAGAATAATCTAGATTTCTACTTACCTCACAAATGATCTGAAAAGTTTCTTTATCCTTTGTACTGTGTGCAGCTCTTGAGGTGCATATTCAAGGAGTTCTGTTGCTAGCTTTCTCAAAGCCTCAGTTGACATGGGATGAGTCCAGACTAGTCTTATTTTCAGGAAAATTACTGCGTATTAGCCCGTAGTACATTCCAGGAAGAGTGATGTCTTTGCCTTTTACTTACCTGCCTCCATGCCCAGTGGGTGGAATGCAGTCTCTAAGGAATCCTGTGAGAAAGTGGCGTTATTGTCAGTAAGCATGTAACTTCTACCCTAGCTTAGGATGTAGATTGGGAAGTTCTGGTGACTTTGTGCTTATTAGAGAATGACATTAATAGGCAGAATTATAACTTAACCTTTTCTGTCATTTTTTGTGCAGCAGAACTGAAAAATGACATTTTTCTCCTCCTAGTAAAAGATACTATGGAAATTACTTAGGGCTGTTGTTGAAGATATCTTAGCAGATGAGCTGTCTGCCTGGTCCTCTTGGAAACAAACCCGTGCAGTATACCCATAGTCATCTTTGTCCTCTCATCTCCCATGGGCAGGAGAGATTGATTCTATTGCTTCTGAGCAGGGGGAGTACATACAGAGAACACGTTTGGGAAAACCTTCCTGAGACTTTTATTAGCATGGAGCCAGGAGTTTTAATCATTGAGTTTAAGACTTATTTTGTGAAAACGTGGAGAGACTTTAATGTAGTAACAGCATTCATATTAACTTTTATTAGCATATTAACTTTTATTAGCAAGTGTAGTACTTGTGAACAGAAGCTCTCAGGTGAATTATTGTTTTCTTCTATCATATTTTCCATATTCATCCATGGACTTATGGATGTCTTTTTTTCACATGCAGCTTGATGAGAAGTGTCAAAACCAAAGTTGTCTTTATGTAGCCACAGTGTTATTTCTTCTAGGCTACGGTGGTAATTCCTTACTCCACTAAAAAAGAGGCAGAATTACCTTACCTGTGAGGCTTGCTTTGCTAGGTGAATTTGCAATACAAAACATGCATCCATGAGATGTGTGTATTGAACTCTAGTTCCTGCGTGTCATGCTCCTTGGATGGAAGGGGCATGTAGTCCAGGTTAGATGGCTGTAGACTTAGTTTCCAAACAGCAAAGCTTGTCTTCTGAAGGGAACAGCAATTGCCATCGCAAATGGGTCACAGAGGTCTGTGAGAAGACGCCAGAGTGACAGCCTTGAGTGTGATAAGGCCGAGAGAGCAGGTGTCTGGGAGTTACATGGGCTGGCTGGCTGGTAGCAGGCATGGGCTGTTGGGGAGAATTACCACCAAATATGCTTGAGTTGAGAAATACTTTACATAAATAGAACACCATGCAGTTGCACTGTGAGAGTGAGCTTCTCCTTTTCAGAAACTTTTTCAAAGGTTAAAATGTTCTTGAGATTTCTGGGGACCCATATTAACAGTGTACCCATGTATTCATTCTGATAAGAGGGAAAAAAAAAAAACAAAGCACAGATGATAAAAATAGAAATTTATGTATCTGCAGTATGGTAGAAACTAAATTTTATTTGCTAGGTGCAGACCAAAACTAATCTTGTCTAGTTTCAGTTATTCTGTCAAATTTACCTAATCAAAATTAAACACTGGAAAAACTTTTGCAGCCAAAACCAGTCCCATGTTTTTGCAGATAAACAGCCAAGCTCTGAGAAAGCCTCTGCTTGATCTTTCAGTACTTTAGAATTTCCTGCTCTACCTAAATACTTAGTTTTGGTTTTTAAACTTCTAATAGTGTGGTGGAATACATCAGGTAAACAAATTGAAAAACTGGTCGGAAAAATAGATTGCCTTGCTGTGTCACTACAAGATGACTCAGTTAAATAATAAAATAACCCTGTCTTTCTATTATTGCACACTCATTGCATATGCCAGTCTCATCTGCTTTTGTTTGGTGCTTTTTGTCACCAGGCTGCTGCCCTGGCAGCTTTGCAGAACTCTCCTGCTAACTCTCTTCATCTCTTCCTGAGGAAGTGATGAGTGATAACGTAGAAGTTATTTTGCAGAGCACTCTCTTTTCCACAGGTGTAGGAGTCTCCCAAGGTGTTTAGACTGTCCTTTCCTGAAACTGCATTTTGGAAGAGGTTAAAGTTAGCATTTAAAAAACAAATGAAAATCTGTTGGTGGTAGGACTGAAGATAGGTAATTCTTTAAATAGATCAGAGGTAAATGAAGTACAGAAATACTGCAGAGCTTCGGGATGCTACTGCTGTGTGTGAGGAGGATAAAACACTGCTGCGTGCCATTTTCAGTGGAATGTTGACTGCTTTAGTGTGAGATAATATTACTAAGCCATTGGTGAGATGATTGCTGAAAAATGTCTATTTTAAGCTTCGACTTTGAAAGTGAAGTCGACAAATTGGGAGGGATTCAGAAAAAAAGACCTTTAGGAGTACTGGTTTTGTCTACAAATGTGGTGTTACTTGAAGGGCTAAGAAATCTCAGTCAATTATCATGCTGTTTCGTCAACTAAACTGACAGTTGCCTACAGTGAGAAGGGTTTTCTGACCTTAAAGGTGTTAGAAGATATAAATATTAAACATGAGTGTTTTCAGTGAATCCTGATGAAGGTGAGATTAAATACAGTGTCCGTATTTAACCGAGAAGCTTAACACTGAGATTTGCAGTAAGACTCATAAATTTTGAATTGGCTGCTCTATTTCATTAGGTTTCCTGGGGCATGTGGGGTGGTTTACAAAGTTGTGAGCTTGAAGCAGAAGTTACCAGTTGCAGTTCTTTGCTCCCGTGGGTTTAAAATGTAAATTTTCCCGGCTGTTGCCTTAGGTTTCGAAGAGGATAGGTTGTGTTTTTTGGGGTTTTTTTGTGTTTTTTTTGTGGGTATGTGTCTCCCAGGTTCTTGCTGAAATGCAGATTGTACAAAAAGTCTGGCAGAAGGGAAAACTTTGCTGCAAGACGCTTTTACTAAAAGAAATTAAATGATTGCTATTGAGTATACAAAGTGAGTGCGAATGGACCAGAACTTAAGCAGAATAAACAAATGTACACAAGGAATAGATGATTTTTTTAATAAAAGATATGTCACATAAATATTCATATTTATGGATGCACCACCTCTCCAAATTTTAATTCCCCTTAAAAATGAAGGAGCAAAATAATTTTTTACAGAAAAATAAAATCAGAGAAGCTGATTATTTATATTCTCATTTCCCAAAGCTAATTTAAGAAAACTCTGTATAGAAAATGTTAAACTTTAGTGCTGCCTACAGAGTTACACTCTTAAATGCAAAGCAGCACATCAGGATTTAATTTGCTGTTTTGAATAGAACAGAATTATTTCAGTTGGAAGGCACCTACGATGAGTATTTTCTCCAACTGGATGGTCCAGTATTTAGAGAATTCCCGTTTGATACCAGCAATGCAAAAATAATTGTGTTGCTGTTCAGTAGGTTTCCCTACCAATACTGTTTCTGTCCTGTACGCCCCCAAATCCTTTCTCTGGGCAACTACACAAGAGTATTTTAAATTACCTTAGCATATTTCAGAGTCAATAGCTTTGTAATCAGTGATAAATATCTAATTTAAAGCTAATTAAAAATGCTTGTCATATGGAAGCATATGATTTTTAAGTAAAAGTTGTTTCTGCTTGCTTAGGAGGTGATAAGATTGTAGAGTAAATGTGATTAATGTTCTTTGCAGATGTTGCTTTATATGCTTAGGCTTTCAGAAGTAAAGCAGTCTAGACTGTCTGTCTGCATTCTCCTGCAGCTTTGATCTTGATTAAAACTGGTTGTATTGCATTTATCATCTTCCTTCCTTGAATGCCAGAGAGTATCTTAACTGTTTTTTTGCATGTGTGTATATGTTTATATAGAAAGATAGCAAGTATCTTCTTTTGAGCACTGTAAAAATTACACAGTTGGATGTGTTCAGCAAGTAGTAAAAATCAGTATTTTGTATCTTGAAAGCCTTAAAACTATCATTTGGCTTATCTCAGATACAGTAAATGTTATTCAGGATGTTAACTAAATTCACAGGGGGTGGATCAGGATAAAATTTTCAGGGTTTTCCCCCCCACCTCCAGCTGGATATATATCTAAAGATCGGTGGTGGCTTCTTTGATCTCGCTGTAGTCATCAGAATTTCTGTCAGGTCTGGTATTAGTGATCTGTTAATACCCGTTTCCTTCTACTAAACCAAGATTTGTCTTGCCGACCCCCACCCTCACAACTCGGGGTGGTTAAACTGGGTTACTTGAAGCTGTGAAAAAGGGTCAACCACAGCAGAGACACGTGGAGTACTTGAATGGAATTTGTAAGGGACTGGTGTGTGCTCACCGTATAGCAGAGCAGAACACCTGAAAGCACCAGGCTTCTCACATCTTGATTCTGGTATTAAATCTGCCACTACTTTGGGGTGGGTTCCTCACTTGTGTGCTCCAAGTGCAACTAGAATGACTTTCCAAGATTTGGAATAATGAGATTTTCTGCTTTATTTGCTTATTAATTGAAGATTATATAGGAGTGATTGAAAACTTGATATAATTTATGGGGAAGCTTTAAGTGAAGAGAATCCTTTTAATAGTAATAAACTATTTGGTCAGTCAGTAAAACATTGGGTAGATCCATTAAATATTAAAGTGAATGGGGTTTAGTTTCTATTATAACTTTGGGTGGTGGTGCCAGCGAGTGCTTTACGGAAGTCTCTTGGTTAGAGCTGTTTATGAAATGGGTGTAGCTTCTAGACCACAGTGGTGCCTTAAATCCAGGTTTGGGAACCTGACTCCTTGTACTCATCATGTGTACAAAAGTGATGGAGAAGTAACTAGCCGATAAATTAAATAATACTTAGAAACCCATTATGCATTTTTCTTTGCTTTGCCATTACCTTTTCTTTTTTCTGATCCTTAACTTGCAATGCTAAAACTGTTTTGGTTTTTCTGTGTCTTGGCAATGATGTGTCATTTATTCTCTTACGGTGGTGGGGTTTTTTTTAGTTCCGTAATCAATTTTATGATTTTTTTTTTTATATTAGGGCATGGTTATCATTATGGAGATCTCTAATCTTGCCTGAATGGTGACATAGCTATCAGGGGAAAATTAATTAAAACATTTTAATACAAGTCTCCCACAGCAAATCTGGATTCCCCCTGTTTTAAAATCATTACCCAGTGCATAATTGATGTACTGGCTGAACCGGAGTTGCCATTCTAAATATAGATACTTTTGCAGTTGAGAACTGTTTAAGGCTCTTCTATATAGATCTGGGCTTCCTGAGAGTAATTTCTTAATAACATTCTGGTAAATTATCTTAATACTTTGAATTAGCATATTGAAAAGTTAACACTAATAGTTTTATACAACAGTTTGTAACAAATGGATTTTTAAGGCTTACTCGCCGAGTTAAATGAAGTAAAACTGGCTTAATTGAACACTTCAAGGCAAATTTTTCCTTGATTTGCATGCTATAAACTTCTTTAAATAGTTGAGGATTATTGTACTATGTGAGATGTAGGCTGTGCAATCAGGGTACGTAGTACCAAAAATCATCTACATCATCTGTTATCAAACCAGTGATTTGCTAAAAACAAACAAAAAAATCCAGTAGCGGCAGGTTTTTAGTGTGGCTTTGAAAACTTCTCCTAACAAACAGAACAGAACATGGTCCTGATCAGTTTTATAAAGCCTATGTGCGTGGCCCTTAAATGAGAATTTAATTTGATATATTAATTACTTTAGATGTTTAAAGCCTTTAAAAAATGCCTTCAGTATTTTCATACTTGGAAATAATTCCAGCAATAATCTGCAGTTTCTAAAAGGTATTTTGTGCTCTTTTTTTGCTTTTAATTGAGACTCTTTAGATTGACTTCAATATTCTGTTCTTCCTGTGTAACCACAAATAAGAACATGTCCGTCTTTCTTTCTTTAGTTGGATGTTTTTCTGAATTGGATGTTGGCGTATTATATATAATATTGCAAATATTTTCATTGTGCATTTTGGAGAATAGGGAGATAATTTACAGATCACTAGAACTGAGCTGCTGCTCACTGTGAGGGAAAAGAGGAGTGATTCCATAATGTTCTTTGACATTTTCCCATTATATAGGTTATATATATAGGTTATGTAGAGTTATATATAGGTTAACTTACAGCAATTCAGAAGCATTTTTCTGGTGGAAGAATAACAGCAATTTTCATCCACTCTGAAATTTCTTGAGAGAAGACTTTCTGGAGAGATACAATATTTCTTTTGCCACTTTATCAGGACCAGACTTCAGAGGTAGTTACCTTTTTGTACGCAAGAAACTGTTGTCTTTATTTGGAGTTAGCTCGTGTATCTGTGAGCTCTGATGATATTTTCAAATATCTGTTTGCTTTGCTTCATGCTGCACATCAAACAGCCTTAGAAAAGGCTCTTTTATTTTATTTTTTCTTATGAAACAGACTGAACGTGACAATGCAGGCTCTTTGTAAGTGCTTTTAGGCAGGTAGGAGAAAGAAAAGCAGCTGTCTTGGATTACTTTTGTATTGATTTGATTCTCCTGGTAGATCAGTGCTGATTTATTTAAGGCACCTGTTACAGCAGTTGCTGCATTTAACTGTTCTAATGAAAATAAATGTGGTGGTTGTTCTATATGTTGTAGCATGTTTTTCAAGTCACTGTGGCTCTAGAACACTGCTAAGATTTTTACCAATATGCTTTTGAATTGCTCCCTTTAGCAGTCAGTTATTAAAGCTCCAATAACAAATATAAAATGAGTTAAGTTTGTGTAGTATCCTGACTTGGATTTGTTTTTCTAGTGGTTGGTCTTGCTTTTCTGGATACAGTTATTAATAATGCCCCAAAAATGACCACTGGATAGAAAGATGTTCTTCAGGAGAATCCATAAAGATTTTAAAAAGTAGAGCAGAAGAAGAGTCTTAATTTTGAAGGTGTATTAGGAAACTACTCCGTTCTTCCTTTGCTTTTTTCATCTTGTGAATCTGAAATACCTGAAGTTACTGACAGTTTACCAGTCACTTAGAACTTACTCTTCATAAAACCTGGTATAATCATGTTTTCTAGTGAGATTCTGTCAGTTTTCAGTCCCTGAGAGAAAGCTGACTTTGATGTAGTAACTTTAGAACATGGGAAGGTGATGATGGGAGTGCAAAGTAATGAGTATTTATATTATTAGTATTGCATATGGTGAAAGTGTTTGCTTAGTAAAGAATTCCATAAGATAGTTGGACTCTGGGTTTCTCTGTCCTCTCTAGAAAACAAGTCCAGAACCAGGTATTGATATTCTTTCACCCTTCAGGCAGTACCCAGATCATCTTTGGTGAAGATGGCTTGTGGTCGCCAGTTGAGCTGTAGCTGAGGTGTTGTGTTTGGAACTTGAGGCTAAGAGAGTTGACTTAGAAGCTTGAAAGTGAGAAGAGTATGCTCTTGCCCTACCAACAGTGTTCCTGTCCGTAAACATAAGGGTTGTTTCAAGCTCTGTGAATGGGATTTTTAACATAATGTTCAGATTAGTCTGATACAGTGAGCAAAATAAGGCAGCCCGAGGGGGGACAAACATAAAACCCATTTCAAGCGACAGCCAGTTTAGCTAGAGGTAGAGAGGTAGTTTTGCTGGGTTTTATTTTTAATCAATACCAAGTTCAGACCCCAGAGACAAAGAATTTTGAATTCTTTCAACGTAGAAAAGGTTTGGAATTGTCTATCTGTAGGACTGGGCAGTAGAAATGGTATTATACGGATACAGCAAACTTTGAAGTTATGCAGATCTTTAGGAATAGGGCTCAGCAGTCAAAAACATATTAGCATTTTTATGATGATAGGTATTTACTCAGATGTGTAATGCTGCAGTCTGACAGTTATTTCAGTTTAGTGGCTGAAGGAAGGAATTACTTCCACTTGTTTGTGCCAGTTCAGCTGTTTGTGAGGCTGTACAGCAGAGTCTGCTTTTTTGATTGCACTACAACTTAAAAATGTATTTCAAACTGTGGTCTTGCATTATAACAGAGATACCATGAGCTCCTAATGTGATTTGGCTGTGATGCATCCGATTCTAAAGTGCTTCTGAAGGAGTATTTCCTAGCGAGCAAAAACAATATCGATACCAGGCAAGCCTTTGGAAATGCGTTAAGTACTGAATGTAGTTCTGGCCAACCTGTCTAAGAAAGATAAACTCAGAAAAGCCTTCTGTGGTGATGAGGTAGTGAAATCAAATCAAATACAAAAAAGCCCCTGGATCATTGACTATGTGGAATCAAGACTGAAGCTAAACTTGACATTTCTGCATAAATATGGTGGAGAGTTAAAATAAGGGAAGGGTGAAGAAAGGTTTACCCCTCAGTTGAATGGCTTGAATTTTTCAATACTTGATCCTGCTTTTTCCCCACCATGTTAGGCTGTTTGCCTGCATGTCCGAGGTAATCCCTCTCTCTGTTTATCAAATCTGGAACCTGTCTTTCTTACTGTTTAGCTGCCATCTGGACATGGGCAGCTGTAGCGTGTCTGGATCCGCTGGTCAGTGTAGGTGGAGAATTGAGATTGTTCAATGCAGTCTGTAGAGAGAAGCTGTCAAGATAGCATTTATTTTAAGGGTTTTTTTTTCAGCTAGAATTCTCTGTGGCCCCTATTTTATCTTCAGAAAAACCTGGCATGGTAAAGAAGGGTATGAAGAAAAGCCCAGTGTTATCCCCTGAGCCACCCTCCACGTTAGATGAATGCTTATGTGGAGGCTTTGACAATGTAAAGAACCTACACCGAGGTTTCTGTATCTGTTGTGCCGCAGCACGTGCCCTGGCAGCCAAGCACTGAAGGATTCCACTTGCTTTGGGACTCTCCAATCAGACGAATGGCTATGACAGGTATCTGAGATCATGGCCGGGAAACTCGCTGTCAGGCCTCAAAATAGCAATTCTGCTGGTTGCCACCACCAGCATGATAGTCATCCTTCAAACCGACTCATAGCTTCCTAGCTTGGGTTTGATATTCTTTGATATTCTTAGGTAGTTTATTCAGGCTTTATACTGAGAGTATGGCTACTGGTGAAGGGCCTTATATTTTTTACTTCAGTAACAGCATTTGAAGACTCTGTGGAAATGGTGTGATTTATGTCATGTGTGGAATAAAAAACCATCCCTAGCTGCTTCATGAGCAGCTGCCTTACCTGAGCTTCATCCAGAGACACTTGTAGACAATCATCGTGCAGCTGAACCCCAGTTTTCAATTGTTTTCATCTCAAAAACTGAATTGAATTTTTATTTGAGCTTTGTTTATACAATCAAACCTGCCTACGGTATTGAGGGTCAGTATTCTTGGAGGGACCTGTAAAAGCAAGCATTGTCCCTTGCATCTGTGCAATGTCCCTTTTTCTCATTTCCTTTTAAATCTTGACTGACTTGAAAGAGGTTTTCCTATGAGGTCAGCTACTCTGATTATTTTCTACAATGATTGATTTATTTGTTTGTGTTTGGGGTTTTGTGCTGGGGAGAAGAGGGTAATCCTGATTGGAAACCTGTATTTCTAGCAATTAGTGCCTGTTAGACCCTGATCTGTTTTTTTCAACTTCTGAATCTCATAGAATTTAAACATTTCTGGTGAGTATTGAGCTCTGTGTTCCTTGATGTGGTAGATTTTTACTTGCCTCCCATCGTCTGTGTTGTGTTAGGAAGAGGATGTTTGACCAGTAACATCTATAAAGGCTACCAGCACATATGAGTCAAGTGTAGTTCCAAGGCTGTGCTTCAAAAACCCAAACAATTTACGGAATCTTTCAAGCTCCCTCCCCCCCAAAAAATCATTAGACAGGAGATGAGAAAGTTTTCCTGGTTTGCGCTGCTCACACCTTGCAGTGACAGGAATGGCATGTTTGAACTTGAAAACATCAGCCTGTGTTTTAGTGTGTTCACTTGAAGTTGAGAAGTGTGAAAAATAGCATTTATCTTTACTCGCAATTTCTAGAGATTCCCAGATGCCAGTCTTTATTTCAGAGCAGGCAGCTGATCCTACAGATACCAGTTTACCATTACTGGCACCTTCATTTCTGCTTAAAGAACATAAATGTCACCTGACCGGTTTTTCCCTTTTCTGCCACATCCTTTGCTCTGAAATGAGTTTTGGAAAATTTGGGACATCAGAGGTCTGGGGTTTCCCCCCCACCACTTCCTTAAATCCATTCTTACGTAAGATATTAAGAAGTACAAGGCAGAAAATGGAAATTATCTACAATTATGATATTATTAATTTCTTCTAACAATAGGACAAACTACATGGAGGTGCTGTGGGGAGGAATGCACATTGTAAAAGTATTCCAGCTTCTTTTTTTTCCCCTCGAGCAAAAGTTCTGTGAGTTTTAGATTCAACAGTCAAAGAGGTTCCTCATCTTGCATCCTTTTCCTCAGATTGTGACCTTACCCTTTAGAGATGCTTTCCTACTACGAAAACCTCAGGTCTCTGACTACTGTAGCTCTGTTTAAATTAACAAAGTTTTATAGTCTTTCTTAAATATTCTTCTGGAGGATTCATCAGAATGGGCTCACAGTTTTATAGGTAACAGGTTTTTTACGTGGCTGATTACTGAAGCCTGAACTTCAGAAGGTCAAGGGGCCACTTTTGCATCAGGGATTCACAGGCAGAGTTTCTTCTAACGAGTTCAGCGTGTTTTAAGGGCATCTCTTCTACAGATGCCCAAATCCTAGTTCTCCCATTTGGTTCTATCTAATTTTGTGTTGCCAGTTGCGTATGGATAGTATTTTGGAGTGTGAAGTGATGCGTCTGTTCAAAAAAGTGCATAAGCTGCATGATACCCCTGTTACAGAATCATGGAATACCAGCTTGGAAGGGACCTCAGGCATCTTCTGGTCCAGCCTTTCTTGGGAGAAATCTGACAGATCTCTCTTACTAGAACTACAAGATTGCAGTACCCTTAAATATTAAGTAGAACTTAAATGTAAAACTGAAGTGTTGATGAGATAAGAATGGCAATGTCTTTTGGCCCATTGCTTGCATCCTGCAGAGAGACAGTGCTCTACTTGAGCCGTGTATGTGTTAATTCTGTAGCTCACCTCAGGCTGATGCATTGGTCACTGGCTGGCTAATGTCAGGAAAAAAAAACCACAACAAACTAAGGAATGGTCCAACTCCCCCTTCCATGGCCAGAACACCAGCCTTTGGATCGGTGACAGAGGCATCAAATACCATCACACATTTCCAAGGCAAAATACAGGTATTGCCCCATTCTGGTTTAGAAGCTCTCTTGGATCTAGGAGAGACACCTAAGAGGTTTGGAGGTGCCGAACACCAGATGCAGATGAATGGTTCAATATATTGTCTATGTTGAGTTCACTACTTTTAAAATAAAAAATACATATATATGAAGTAACACTTCAAATGGTTTTAGCAGCTGATGTTTTTGAAAAAATTATCTTCCATACCAATATCTATAAAACCAGAAGGCACATTTCTAGCAGAAAAGTGTTTGTTTACTTGTTGCCATCTATCTAACAAACGAAAGGGTTACGAGGAGTTTTTCACAGGACAGTAAGGGAGTGATAGCCTTGGTTGTTTGTTCCCCCCCAGCTTCTCAGTTGTGTTTCTTATTTGTAGATAATGTCACTTTCCACAGTTTCCACTGTATTTACAAACCTATGCTCTTAAGACTTAATGATCTATCTAATGGCACTACACTCTTAAGTTTTTCAGCACTGAATTCTTCATCTAGAAAGCTTTTTTTCAGAAGGTTCACCTCAGCTGAAGAATTCCATCCTTCCACGGCAGGTTCAACTGTAGAAGTGTGCCATTTTGGCAAGGTGTGAACTGCAAAAAATAAATTGAAATACTTTCAAAGTATATTATGAGATACCTAAGCAAATACCTTTCCTGATATTTCTTCACACACTTCCAATCGTATTATAATCCTGGAGACTGCAGTTTAATACATCTGGGTTTATACAAAATGCTGCACTAAAACTTCCAAGTTTACTGTAGGACCCATGTTGAGTTGCCAACTCATTTAATTTTTCTTTTAAAGTACTGCTTTAGGAAAAGAAACGAGCCTTTTAAAACATCAGGTCAATATTGAAAATCTAACGATTAGCCTTTTAGCCTCGCAGAAGATACCGAGTCTCGCAGACTTCTGCAGAGGTGCTGCACTTTGGTGGCATTTCTTTGTTCTCTCCCAATGACTTTTTGGTGACCTACAGTGCAGGCTTAGTGGAACTTGCTGAAAAGGAGAATGATAATGAGAAACTGTGGTCTGGAAAGGTTTGGATCTTCTGTATAAGGCAGTGTGACAACAGTTCAGGTGATAGGTTACTTTAGTGTCTTGTTTGTCATTTTCTTGCATTGCTAATTGCTGTTGTGTTTGGATTGAATGAATCTACTCAGTTTATATGAAGTACAGGCCTTGTTTCACCTACGAGCATTGAGAACAACAGTAACGAGACTTGTCTGAAGCCAACAGAATAATTGGGGGCACATATTGGTGGGTATAAGTTGGCCAGAACAGGCAGAATGTCTGTTGTAACCCAGTTTGCTTTATTAGGTTGAAAATAACCTCTTTATTTTTCCATTGAGAAACGTTCCCCTAGGTGTTATCAGAAAAAATACAGAATGATAAAACCCTGCTCCTTGCGGAAACATCAAAGCTGGACCTTTTTACTGTGTATTTGTAGTCTGTTCTTAGCTCTATTTGTGGGGCTAGCAAGTGTATGAGATCACTGTGGAAACACAGAATAACATAAGTACTTGAAAAGATAGCTGTACAGTAACTAAAACTTTTTTGAGATGCTATTCCTATTTATGCTACATTTTTCTGTCCTTTTTTTCCTCTTCTAGAGCAGTGGGTTACAAATCAGATCCGCGAGTGAATGAGCCAGTCTGAGTAACTCCCAGTGTCCAGGCCCTGTGGTGCTTCAGGCCATTCAGTTCAGCCAGTTTCTCCTCCTAAATACTCCTTGTATGTTTGTGAATCTCAGTGCTCAGAATGAATTCAGATTATCTCAAACACATTACAATTAACCTTTCCACTGTTATGAATATCTAGCTGCCAGACTGAACTTGACCCTTTCATTCTTTTATACACTAAGTTTTCGAAGGATCAGGAAAATCCCCTCCCTTTCTACCACATGAGTATTCCCGCATATAAATCCTTATCAATACTGTCATTAGAGCTTATAATAGAATCAAGTTCAAGTGCAACATAATGGGCTTGTCTGGGTAGGCTGTGCAGCCATGAAATACAGATGTGATTACTCTTTCCAGGCTTCAGCGTTAGCCGTTTGCATCTTAGAAACAGATGAAGAAGAAATCTGTAGTTCTGTCTAGTGCTGGAAAACGTGCAGAAATAAGTTGAAAACTTTATTTCCCTTCTGGTTCAGGGTGTGTGAGGTGCCCCTTGGGAGCACCTACCAGAGCAATCTACATATATAGACTGGCTTTTGGAAGGTTTTGAGGTGTTTTTCTACACTGATGTTTCAGATCTCAGCTCCATCAAATTCATCTTTGTAGCCTTTTCACCACTTTTCAGGACTTCAGCTTAATTTTTTTTGCTACATGGGATAAACCAGCAAGGAATCAGGTTCATCTTCCCTTTGACGGGAAGCCTTTGCATCTGTACGGAGTGTCACCAAAAGCAGTGTGTGGGGATGGGACTAGGATGTAGAGTAGGAGGGGAGGATGTATCTGTTTTGAAGGTTTCTTGGGCAGTGAGGGAGATGATCATGATCACATTTTAATTAGGTCTGTACTAGTATCGTCCTTCTTATAGCTATGCATAGATTTCATTGTTTGCCCCTTTTTAAATTAAACCTGGCTATTTTGTTGTGTTTTTTTTTTATTATTAAGCACTCATAGCCATTCTGCTTGCAAAAATGGTAGCCAGTCCTTCCAATTCCCCCTAAGGTGAGGTTTTCCAGACTGCACATGTGCACCCTAATAAAATTGCTTTCTGTGCTGCTAACAATTAGAGAGTATCCTGTATTAACAGCAGTTCAGAAGTTCACTAGCAAATGTTGCTTTTCTTACTGCAGCTGTTGTGGATGAACACAAATGTATAGTGCTACAGCAGCACGTTAACTGCAATATGATAACAGCATATATTAAATGTGATCTGTCTTAACATGCCAAAACCAAACTCTATTATATACTGTCATATTCTTTGCTTTTTCAAAGTGTTTTTCCTCTCAGAAGCTTCCAGACTTTAAGTTCAATCCATAGGCTACTCCTGGTGCTCTGCTCACGGCTTCTTTCAACGGCAGCATTTTGCCTTTTGAGATTCAGTAATAGATTTCCCAAGGACAATTCCCATGAAAACAATTTGTCAGCACTCAAAACGGGTACAGGAGTTTCATTATAGACATACTATGCCTAAGCTGGGACCCAAATAAATTTGCTTTTGTTATAAATACCAGCTGCCCTTCTCCTCTGAGAGGTTGATTCCTGTGGAGGGGGTGACAGAGCTGGTTATAAGCAGATGCTTCCTTTGTGCAGTGGACTCAGGGCTGCCGCCTTTGTGCGGTTCCCCATCTCATCTTTCCTTGCTTCCACCGTGGTCCTGCTTTTTCACTTCAGAAGATTAATCCAAGATTGTCTTGGTATGTCCATACATGAGTTCAGTCTGGCCAGACCTGCTGGAAATGTCTGCTCAGCCCCTAGAGAAGGTATCACGGTTAGATGGATGCTCCAGTCAGGTCCAAAGTCACTGCACAAACAGTGGGGTTGCTGGCCAATTGGGTAGGCTGAGGTGTTTCAGAGAATTAATGGATAAGAAAACCTGACTATAGAGAAGACATGTACAACAAGAATATTTGTGCAAAGCTAATTTTACTGTATTTTCATAATTTCATCAAATTCAGCTTGTCTATGGTCCTTCAAAGCTAGGCTTGGCAGCAGACGAAAGGGAATGGCACGTATGAGATAAATCCAGGACTTCTGCTTTATTGCACTGACAGAACCAAATTGTTCAATCTGTTGCCTCATCTGTTTCTTGCCATAGCTGGGAGTTGTAAAGGTCAGGCCATTGCAGCACAAAGAATATAATAGTTAACATGCTGCATCTCGCAGTGTTACCAGCTGGCTAGTGCATTTCTCCCATTGAACATCCAGGCTCTTGCCCAAAAAGCGTAAGCAGCATCCTCTGCCTATTTTGGGAATGCGTCAAAGTCAAAAGTGTCCGAAGGTGGTAATGTGGGAAGCCCAGTGTGGTCAGTGCTGCACTTATCTCTGACGTCCGGTGCTGCGTTTCAAGAGAGCTGCAGCCATTTTCAGTTTGAAATCATTCTTAACACCCTGAAAGGGCCATCTTTTATGGACCCTGTACAGTTGGGTTGTTTTACTGAGGGGAAACTACCTTGCTGTGGGTTGTGTGGATTAAGTGATGGAAGCCTCTACCAGATACCAGTCACCCTGACCCCCACCTCCCACCACGCCGTTGGGTGGAGGTGCCTGAGTGACAAAGATTTCATCTCGGAAAGAAGTCAGGGTCACAGCTGCTCTGCTTGTTACACCCTCATGTAGGAGAATGAGATTCACGGGGATGGCTACACGGCAGTAGCTGGGGTATTAAAATTCTCATCGACAGGTATGTGAATAAAGGAGGTAATCAGTGAGACAAGTGAAATGTCTCTTCAAAGCTGATCTTCAGCATGGTGCCCAATGTACCTGTCTTCAGAATGTATCAGATGGGTGCAGAGCCAAAGTAAACGTGCTGTTGTCATCCTCCTCCTGACCCTTCCTCAGTTTTGAAGTGAATCTTCTGAGCTCCTCTGTTTTTCATACATGTTAAATGATGATGAAGGTTAATGACCCACTTTTGGCAGTATTTGACAGACTAAAGCCAGAAATAAAAGCCACATATTCCTTCCTTCCAGGATTTTTGTTAACTTTTTGCACCCTAACAACACTTTACCTTTGTGGTAACTGGTTTGGTGCCTCATATCCCATTAAAACCGATGTTAGCTCTGCTCTGAGGTGCTTCAGTCTGTTAATACCTGGGGTTTACTGTAGGTTGTCAGTAGGCATTGATCTTTTACGTTACAAGTGTAAATTCAAAAGGAAAGGAACTTTTATCCTTACGAATACTGGGATGACAGAAAAAAAACCTATCCTGGGTTATCAGGATAGGCTGGTTGGCCTGCTAGTCCCTTCTGGTTCAGCAGCATGTTTAATGGGGACTGCATCAGTGCTTCAGCCCCCAAACACCACGTGGATTTAGTTCCTGAAGCGTGTGGGTCAGCCCTCGTGGTTGATCCCCCTGTGTAGGCCGGGCACACCCTGAGGGAAGGGGGGACATGGCCCTGGGCCTTCCAAGAGCGGGAGCGCTTGGTCATTGAGTTGTGACAAGGATCTAATGTCCCTTGTGTTTCAGCTGATTGACTGGGTGGGACCACGCAGCAAAAAAACCCAGTGCTGTCCATGGAGATTAGGGACCGTTGCCTCACAACTATCAGTCTCGGTTCCAGTTGCTCACTTGGCAAATCAGAATGACATGAAAGATACTATTTTAGCATAGTGTGTCTTAGACTTCAGTGCTTTGTGTTAAGAAGCTACATCACAGATGAAAGCCGGGGGGAAAAGATGTTGATGGTTTAAAATGGGAATTATTAGTTGAGTTCAGGTTTGAAACCTACTAACTGTGGGGTTTTTGGGGCACGTATGACTAGATAAGTGACAAAAATTCTTCTCGATAAAACTTGTCATTCGGCTGATACTGCAACTAAATCTTGACTGTTCAGTATTGAAAATTTTCTCTGCTATTGCTATTCAAGGAACAGTGTTGCCCTAACTTGTTCTTTATTTCTTCAAATCTTGATAAGTTACCCAAGTCGCCGTTTGACTTAACAGAAGATCTTTGTATTATAACACTTGTGAACTTTAAATGTTTTCCTCGTTGAAAAAGCAAAGAGAGGAGAGGACATATTGATGCAAGTGACGTGTGATATTTTAGTACATCCTGCTTTTGCCTGTTCTCTGTCTTATCCTTCAGAATGCCCTTTAATTGTGATTTACTTCTCATTCCTAAAAGGTGCCATACTCGGCAGATCAGAAACACAGGAGTGTATCTACTACAACGCTAATTGGGAAAAAGATAAAACAAATCGCAGTGGTATTGAACCTTGTTACGGTGATAAAGATAAAAGACGACACTGTTTTGCTACATGGAAAAATATTTCTGGATCAATTGAAATCGTGAAGCAAGGTTGCTGGCTAGATGACATCAATTGTTACGACAGGTGAGTGAGTTTTCCTCCCAATTTTAAATTTTACTTAAATTTTGGAACTCTTTTGCCTGTCCATAATGTATATTTCCTTCCCTCTGAACAGTGCTTGAGATAAATGTTCATACAGTATTCTATGAATTTTTTTGGTAGATATAAACGCATCACACAGGCTTTTTTACTCACTTCCCTGTCCTCAGGGATCCCACCTCATCCAAGTACTTTCTGGTTTGCAAAACAGCTTATTTTACCTTCTCTTAGTTAGGTGCTCTTTATTAAAAAAATAGATGTTTAATTTATTTTTAAACCATTAATAATAGACTTTCTAACGACTTGTTACTGCCAAACAATGCAAATACAGTTACTGAAACCAGAATGTAAAATTCTGCAGTTCACTTTTCTTTGGAGTAGGGAAGTCAGCACTTTGCTCCTGCTCTTTACTTAAATTGGCAAAATGCTTCCACGGTTATTAAAAAGCTCAGCTCTGAGACATCGAATAGTCTAAAATTCCAGGCATTTTTTTATAACAGATGGTCTAGCAAGTACCCGTGAGCAGTAACAGCAGGACTTGGGGGTTGCTAGATACTGGCTGAATAAAGGTCATGACTCTCTTAAAAGAACTATAATATCATTTCTTAAGTACTGTACTGAGTTTTATTTAATTAAAACAATTATTTTCTTAATTCTCTCTCTTTCCAAGCAATAAATGTGTAATAAATCTTCATTAAAAATGTAGCAATAAATTATCATTAGTAGCATTTTAGAAAATCTTTCCCATTGTGTTTACTAAATGTTGAATAAGTAGAAGAAATCACTATAGCTCTTTCTACCAAATAAAGCCCCCACACACACTGGAGTGTTTTCTCCTTAACCGACAGTTTAAAGCAAAGGTGAACAGCAGTTGTGATTTATCTGTTTCTCAGAGAAGTAGCAAAGCACCTGCAAGCTCGCTCGCACAACGTGATTGGAATTCACCTATGCTGGAAGGTGAAGGACAATTTAAAAGAAATTTTATTTGTTGCCACTAGTATCTAGTAACTGTAAGTTACTCTGGGTAGGAAGTCTTTTTTTATTATTATTTAGTTGTTGTTTAATCCTTTTGTAGTTGCAGCTTTGCGGAAGAAGTGCTGGTATTTATAATTTCTGAACTAAGTTTATTTCTGCTAAATGTTAAACTTTGAGGATGGAAATAGAATTTGTTGGGGATAGGATTAGGTTCTGTATTACTGTTATCCCACTAGTTCCACGTGTCTTTGAACAGTCTAAAAAAAACTGATCTTCTCCTTTGAGCAAAGAAAATAAATTGGAAGAAGAAATGAAATGCAGGAAGGATGGTAAGGAAATAGTTGAAAACTGAGTCAAAATTTGTCTGGCTCTCAGACCTTATTAACTGAAATTTCTCATAAGAATGCGTGCTGCTGTATTCGTCTGAAATATCCATTAAACAGAATCTTCTCTCGGAGCCAGGAGTGATCTACTAACTGAGGAGTCAGTGCAACGAGCTCCAAACAGGAGCAGATTAATAACATCAGAGAATAAGTGTTTTATGGAAGGTGCAGTGTAATCATAATAACTGGTTCTAAACAATAGCCCTGATCTTTTCAGATGAAGCCAAAACTTTTTTGACAATCTTCAGCTGTATTTAAAATCTTCAACTATTTCAGCAGGATTTTCAGATTCTTTTTTCCTGCTGTCAAGTTGTCTCCTGCATGATGCCTATTTTCCTTTCCTGACTTGAATAGTTTCAGCTTATTTGTTAAAAGAAGTCCTTTCCTGCGGTTAACTCGGAGTGAAATCAGCCCTGTCCCTGAGCATAATGTAGGCAGGAGAGATTGTCAAAATGGTTATCTTTTTTTTTTTCTTAAAAATAAAATATAAAAACTTGCCTTGCCACTTATCTCCGACCCATGCAACCCTCCGCTGTGAGTCTATGGTTAGATACCAGCCGTTGGATCATTTGTTTGTCCTGATTAAATCTAGATCGTGACCTGTTCTTCAGTATCCTGTTGGTATTTTTCTTAAAAATAGAAAAAAATGTGCTGTTTTGGTTTTAGTGATATTTCACTGCACCATAAAATAACAAGAACTAAGTTCATTTGTTCAGATTTAACTCTTACTTGGGTGGTGTGTTGTGAACGTCATTAAATCATCCAGGACTTTAAATATGAGCATGATTTGCTCTTGAACAGAAAGGCCCTCAATTTAAGATTAATAAGTATTTTTTGATTACTATTTTTTATAGGAATGATTGCATCGAGAAGAAGGACAGCCCTGAAGTGTTCTTCTGTTGCTGTGAGGGCAACATGTGCAATGAACGCTTCTTCTACTTTCCAGAAATGGAGGTCACGCAGCGTAAGTTCACCTAACACCTTGATGAAGAAACAGCTCAGCGGAGTTTAGAAATACATTCAGGAGATAAGACTTGTCAAAATATTGTGGTCATTTCTTCCTGCCAGCAGGTCTCCGATTCCCAGGTGATAGAACACTGTGTGGGTTCACATAAAGAGCTGGTGAAATTGCCAGTTCATTTCGTCAGTTTTGAAAGGTCTCTCTACTAGAAGTCATTTAAATTGATAAAAGGTGCTTCGGTGCTTTTCTACGGGTGAGAAGGAAGGATAATCTGCAATAATTGGCTGTTTTAAGATACTGAAGTTACTGTCAAATGTTACCTTAATTATATAGTTAAGCCTCTATAAGTGTCTGTAAATCATGGGGCTAAAAGCCACATCATCCTTAGGTGCCTGTACCAGCTGATGAATGCTCCTCTTCCTGAAACAAAGCTCCCGCTGTTTCTTTAAACTAATAGGACCTATGAGTTTCTCTGTAAATTGACACAATAACCTTTAAAAAAGGGGGAGAGAATTTCCTCCCAGGTTACAAAGAAAAACACGTAGCCAGACATAAACGATAATTGTTTTAAAAAACAATAACTAGGAGATAATTTGATTACTCTTGCATATCTTCTTCCAGTCAACAATCTAATCGTTGTTGGAAACCGAATAATGTTAATAACTGAACTGAAAACAGCAAATGTCTTGTGTACCAAATAGCCAGAGGAAGTTGTTTATGAAATTAAGTAACATTTTCTATGAAATTAAAATAGCCCGTGTTGACCCAGGAGGTGTTCCTGTCATTTCTGTCAGCAATACTGCTAAGGCAATAATTGACATTCTTCTTCACTCGCGTGAAACCTCTTCAGCTGCGGGAGTCTGGGGCTGCTCCTGTACCAGCTGCCCCAGGAGCAGGGCTTCTCTAGAGCCTTTTTACAGGTCAGATGGAAGCATCTTCAACTAGAAAACTTCTTCTTTGAGCAAACCCGCAGCGCATCAGAATGTTGGCAGGCTATTTCTGGCCTGTTCTACTAATTAATGCCATCTTACTGTATATATTCCAAAGACTAAATCTCTGGTTTGAGTCCTTTTTAATTCACTAGATGGTAACATTGCAGTCTTCTTAAAATACAGACACCTCTTGCACGCTGTAGATAGGTGGAGCTTAGAAGCATGAAAAGGTTAGATGCACTGATACGTAAACCTGAGGAGCAAAGTTATTTCTTACAATAAAATAACTTCTCAAAATGCTGCCTTTTAAATGTGCCTGTCTACATTGGAGCCTGCTGTTTAATCAAGTATTGTCAGCCTGTTGTGCTGTCTGCAGGAATGCCAAGAAAATCCCAATGCTAGACACTTAAAAGCGCTGGCTGTTGTTTGTTTCTTAAAAGCAATGCCCTTTCCTGTTTGTTTTTTTTCCTCTACAGCAACTTCCAATCCAGTTACACCTAAGCCACCTCTCTTCAATACCTTGCTGTATTCGTTGGTGCCTATAATGGGAATTGCAGTGATTGTGCTCTTTTCATTCTGGATGTACAGACACCACAAGCTAGCGTATCCTCCGGTACTTGTTCCAACCCAAGTAAGTTGCCACATTATGATTTTGTGGTTTAGTTGTTGTTTTTTTGGTTTGGTTTGGTTTTGTCTGGTAAAAGCATTTTCTGGAGAGCAGAGGAGAGAAACAGTGTCCATCTGTCACGTGGCCAAAGTTTTCTCTTGCTTTCCTGGTTTAGAGGTGTTAATGCTTGCTGGCTGCAAAAGCAGAAAATTAAGCTTTACTTCAATAGCCTTTTCTCCTTTAATGGATTGATCTTTGAATGTATGAGCAACTACTTAATATTTCTACACATCTGTATTTGGGAGGAGGAAGAACTAAACAAAGTCACGCTGTTGGTGGACAGCAGTGGAAAGTTTGAGCTCCCACGTAGTGAAAAGGAAGTAGTTTAAGAGAAGTGGAGGAGAGATGTTAATTCATATTGGCAATTTGCAGTGATCAGAAGATAGTAGCTAGTAGAAGCTTAGTTATTTTTGATAAACAGTAGACCTAGGAGACAGGTCTTGCTTAAAGGAAATGTAAAGAAAAATCTTCATTTGCAGCATAGAGCTTAGCTCATGGCCTTATCTTTTTTCCCCTCTTCCGTGTTTATATATTTTGTTTTGTCTTAAAATGTTTCAGTTTTAGCAGTGTTTGTGTTTTACTTTGAAAATATTATGAGATTGTGGTCTCCAGATTTGAAATGTAAACTGGCCGCGCTGCATCAAAACAAACCTTGTTTGGCTGCCTGTGCCTAGTTCCTGCTCTTGTCAGGCTTCAACTAATTCTGGAGGTGTAATTAATACTAATACTCAAATTCCTCTTCCTTCAGGTCTGTCTAGAGATTTAGCTGAGATTAGAAGGGCTGTATGAAAAGAGTTAAGATGGCACATTCTTCAGAGCAAAGCAGGAAAGATGAACAAAATGTGGTAGAGGAGAAATGACTTGCCCAGGGTCCCTCAACACTTGGGGGTTTTTACAGCAGGAGTTGACCTTCAGCTCCCAACTCGGTGTGGTGACCACTCACTGCCTCTCGTACAATGATGATACGATGGTGCTAACTGTGGCTAAATAAAATTAAACCCCTAGTTATTTTTGGTAGGACTGTATCTAAAAAGGATTTACGTATATTCACTCTGTACTGCCAGCTTCTGTGGTATTTTCAGTGTCACTGCTTGACTTCAGGGTTTTCCAGGAAGCAGTATTGCCTTTGGTAGATAAAATTGGTTTGGTTTCAGTTTCGTAGTAATAGATAAGAAAAATTTAGGGGGAGGCAGCGGGCATATGTTCATGCCAAATGAAAAGAACATAATTTAGAGGGAAAAAGTATGTTTCCTGTCCTTGCAGAAAGTATTGCAGATCCTCAAACTTCATGCAATCTGTTAGCATAATTATTTCATCCATCTCAATTTTTTTTTATGTATTTGGGACTTTACATCAACCTGGTAGTCTTCATTGTGAGTTCAAATTCATAACTGCTAGCTGTGGGAATAATTCCAGCATGTGATTTCCGTTCTGGACTTAAAGAAATTAAGTGATGGAAAAGCAAGCAAATGTTAAATATGTGCGAGATAGCAACACCTTGAATTTTTATATTCTTCCTCCTTTTTATTGCAGTTCTTTTCTTGCATGGTTTATGTTTGGTACAGGAGTGGACACGTCATAAATTTTTAATAAATAGGGTAATAACCTGTTTTGTTAATGCTCAGATTGTATCTGTTGGGATAAGTATATGTTGGTGCTTGAGCTAGTTATGGGGTAATAACACTTTCTTATCTTGTGGTGAATAGGCATTAAGGTTTCATGTGGAAAGTCAGGAAAAGCTACTTCTGCCTGAAAAACCGAATGAAATTTTTATGGAAATAAGAATGTATAAATATTCTCCCATATGCAGCAGAGCAGTATTTCCTACTTTTAAATTTGATTCGAGCTGATTTGAACAGGAGGCAGAGGAAGCAGGAAGAGAGGGAAAAGTTACTGGTAATTTTACAACCACGAAACAAACATTTAAATATTTATGCAATTAATGTATTTAATATTATATGTAATAACTAGGGCATGACTAGAGTTTGTGGGCATATGGATTCTTTTCTAAATCTTTCTGTAGTGAATGGTAGTAGATACTCAGAAGAAACCAGGGATTTCTCTGCATGAGATAAAGGTTATTTCATTTTACTCGGTTTATCCCCAGAAGGTGATGGGAGTATTTAGGTGCAGAACGCTTTCTCTTCCAGTAAAAATTAAAGGAATTAAAGATGAAGAATAAGGAAAAGATAAAAGTGAGAAAACGCCAAAGAATGAAACATTCTTGGGAGAAGGGATAAGTAAATAAAAATCAAAGAGCAGAAGGGGGGGGAAAAAAAGGGAGACAATATCCTAGAAGAAACATTTGAACCTGGAGTGAAATATAAAGGACAAACATCTGAGAAAATGCAGAAACTTCAGCTGCTTTTGAAAGCAAAATTGCTTCACAGTACTTGCCTGTGTCAGAGAGGCAGTTCCTGCACAGACAGAGCTCAGTTCAGTGGATTAACTTCACTGCACTGGCCCTTGGAATGTACAGTTACTGTAAAATTTCACGTAGTAGAATGAGTTGATACGTTGGGTTTAAGATGGGAAAGATTTGTTTGCTGCTTACCTTCATTCTTCCTTTCAGACATTTGGCTAGAGGGGTCGAGGGGGCTGCAGAGTAGGTGACTGCCGAGCTGCTCCGAGCCGGTGTCCGAGTCCAGAAGCGCTCGGCAGCCCTGAGCTGCGTGCTCAGAGGGGCCGCTGCCAGCGCGGGGACCTGGCCTTGCTCCTGCTGCTTCCACCAGTCTTGGCTGCCGTAGTTCTTTGTCTCTTGTTTGTGCTGTTAACTGTACGCCTCAGTTGATTGTGTGGGGTGCTAGCTAGTTAAAGCTGTCAAATTTTATAAAATCTGTCACTGTTTAAATTCTTTAATGAGTTATTAACAACCGCAAGTTGGCTAAATACATATGTGTATATGTAAAATGCTTTGAAAGAACGACTTCATTTTCTTATTTATATTTGATTTAATCATGCAGCAAAACCATTCATATGTCTGATCAAATTAACCAAAAAAATGGATTAGTATTTTAAATATTTGAATGCGTGGATTTTTATCTAGAAAGAGTTCCTCTCACCCCATTAATTTTCACTCATGAGCACCAGGTACACAGAAAATCAAACACTACTGTCTCTCTCGCTCTCAGATGAGGTGGAGTTTCCATTTCCCCCCAGCATCCTACTAATATTCCGGGTAGAACGATGAGTGCGGATGGCAAGGAGTTGATATGTTTTGCTCATTTAACTTTTACATCTCTTGAGCTTGGGCCAGAGTTGTCAGTCAATGCTAATTACAACTGTGGTGTTACCACTCTGTCATCTGATGGATGGGACCGTAACCTATTTTATGGCATAACTGACACAAGTAACACTTCTGGTTTTTATCAGTTCACAGAGCTGTGGCTCCCAGCGTTTTACAGCCGTACTGTGCAAAGACAGCTTAACCTCTTGTACTTTTTGTTGAGTGCCCAAGTTATGAATATCTTACTGGATCACAGAGTTGCTTTTTTTGTTTTGTGTTGTTTTTAAAGAGAGTCATATGTTGAGAGGGTTGAAAAAAACACTTTTCAGATTCACATAATGTCATTTTTCTTCGTAACCTATTTTTGGGCTTTCTTCTGAAACATTTGAAATTGCTTGGGTCAAAGATGCCTCTCATTTTTAATCGCTAAGCACAAGAAAGCCCTGATCTAGGCCTCTGTGGTGTTAACCAGGAATTGGCAAGTTTGGAATGGCCAGATCCTACTTAAACTGCTGCTGTCAGTGTGTCCATAAAAACAGGCTCAGTTACTAGGAATGGCCATCTCTTTTTCCTCGCGGAGAGGAGGATTAGATGTGGAAACTACAGTTAACAGCTTTTAACCTCCTATATATAACTTCCTTTAAGCTCTTCACCTAGTACTCCCTGTATTGAGCACAATAATCTTTTATCTGCTTTGTTTGGGTTTGTTGAGGTTTTTTGTGTTTTCTTTTTTTTTTTTTTCATTTTTAACCCCATATGGATGAACTACACAAGTCCTGTGTATAGAGAGAACATCCCTTGTCTTCAAAGGCATGTGATACATGAACCAAGAATTGAGGGTCATTGAAGCATGCGCCTCAAGTGTAAAGAGACATTTATCTTTCCATCCCTCTGGTCTCAAATTTTTTAAGCCTCAAGAAGTTCCCTGTGAGTATGAGTTGATGGCATCTTGGTGTGGCCCCTTCCGCTACCGTACCGTGACAGTCTGTCTTGGTGCATCTTCTCCTGAAGAAATCCAAGTGCGAATAGATCTTGGTAGATGTGTCACGATTTTGATATTTTTCAGTATCAAAAGCTATCTTTCAGCTGTAAGAAATGAGAACTGAAAACAATCACATAATGTGAGGTAAATAATGGTGAAGGAAAAGCCCTTAATGGTGGTGGGTGCAAGGCCTATATTGTGAGCTACAGCCTGTAGGTCCCACTGCATGTGTAGCAGTGGAAAACCAAATTCAGTGGTGGAAACTAATAGGAAAAGAACATAAAACAAAGCAAGGACTGCTCTTGGCTGCAGCTCTGAACCTCAGACATCTGGTCTAGGCCACCTAGACCTGGGCCAAGGAGTTTGGGAAGTGTGTGTGTGTAACTTAAGTTTGTTTTCAAAAACCACAGAATTAACTTGTAACGGGGAAATTGTTATGATTGGCATTTGAAAAGATTCTCACTTACTGATTTTTATTCTCTAAATTAACTTTTAGTGCCTCAAATAATCTACCTGGTACACTTTAAATTTCTGGGATCATCTTTATCCCTTTGTCACAGTAGGAAAATCACAATTGGCTGTGGAAGATGAATGAAGAAAATACACCAAGTATTCAGGTTTTTTTTCCTTGTACTCCAGCCTCATTTCTTGTTGTTGTTAAGAGAGATTTTAATAGAAATATTATAACACTTGAAAAATGAAGAATAAGAAAGGGAGAGGTGTTTTTACAAGGACTTACTCCAAACCTAGGAAGATTAATAGCTACTTGAAAGATATGCAAAGGAGAAGCCAGGTGCTTACATGAAATGGAAAAAGTGATTGATCAACAAAGAAAAGGGGAAGGATCAAAAAAATAGACAGAGCTTGTGACTAGCTAGGAAGGAGTTAAAGTTGGGTATGTATCAGTGGTTAATGAATGATTAACATATAATGAGTGGCAGTGTTGGTATTAAAAAGAAGTAGCTGAAGGATCTCAAGGTTTGGACTGCTAACTGTGTGCATCATTTCACATTTTCCAGTACTATGTTTCACATCTTCAGGACTAAAGTAGTTCTTCTATAATTGGTTCCAATCAGTCTCTAAAATGATGCATGAAAAAGGTCTGGTGCTGTCCTGTGACTGTGGTACTGTGAGGTACAACCATGATATGGTTGTTTAAAGGAAAAAAAAAACCAAACCCAAATAAACCCCCCCCACAAATAGAGGAATACTGTGAGAATGCAGTAGGAGGGTTTAGGTGAGTCTTTAATGTGTAGTAAGTAAATAGCTTCTTAAGGTGCTTTGCTTTTTGGTTTTGAATTCATGAGCTATTCCCATATACATTTTTCCCCTCTGTTAAACATTTTAGGGAACTATTTGTTTGATAAATAATGGAAAACCAAGTACCTCGTGATGAATTCTTGTTCAATGCTTGGTATACAACCAGATGTCCAGAATTTTCATTCTAAAACTCGATAGCTTTTCAATAAAATTACTTTTAAAGAATAACTTCTGTAATCGTATTGACATTCAGACTGTGGTTGGAGCTAGCCCAGATTTTGGACACTGCTTGAGTTTTTGGTCTAACTGGTTACAAATAACACAGTCATTTCCCTAATCCCTGAGAAAATCTTTAGTAGTTTCAGGTAGTATAAATAATGACTTTTTATACATTCATGTGTGGCTGTTTTTGGGGGGGGTGATTGCTTCCAGTTTTTAGTTACAAGAGTTGTATTAATTCCTGAAGTAAGAAAGCACTTATTTGCATTTCTGAAGTAGCCCAATACTGCTTAAAGTGAAATAGCTGAGGTGTGGTCTGTCAGCTGAAGGGGAGTGATTTTAAAATCAAAAGGTTTATCATGTGCATAAATATTATTTTTTTAATTTCATTTCCTGCATGTCTAATTTCTTAGTGTTTGGGAGCAGCTGATCCCCTTAAGAGAGTAGCGAGAGGCTGGGAGAAGGCTCAGTTTATTTCTCAGAGTTTCATGTTTGCTGTTTCTCATTATAGTAAGAGCAAAAAGGTTGAATTCATGTATCTCTTTCCTTATTTCTGAGGAATGTACATAATTCTCAGGAGATGGAGAATTTTAATAGCAAATAGGCTTGAAAAAATGACACAAGTTTTTACAGGCACAAGAAAGATGCTGTTTGAACAATTATTTTGTACAAGCAAGGCTTTTTTTATTAACAGTTATTGCCTCTTCTTGGGCTACTTTGAGTTGGTAGAAATCTGAGTACACAGAGATGTTTCTCTTATTCTCTTCAGAAGCTGTTCCCTTCTACATCCACAGAATGAGTAATAAATTTATTTTACTTGGCTGTTCTTTCGGGCAAAGGAACATGGGGGACTCGGAGGAGGAAGTTTTTTCTGTGGCTATGCTCGTGGTTTGTGGTCTTGGTGCCGCAGAATCTTACCTGTAAAGAGGTGTGGAATAGCTGTCATCTTGCACAAACTGCCAGCTCACAGATTGGAAGGACAAGATGATCAGCTACTCTGAAAAAACAGTTGAAAGGTTTGGGTTTTTTGTTTAGTGGGGGGATATTTAGAATCATAGAAATATCTGGGCTGGAAGGGACCTCCAGAGGCCATCTGGTCAAACCCCCTGCTGAGAGCAGGGACGTCCTCAACTACA